>PVKN010023869.1:0-14638 GCA_004027915.1 Capromys pilorides
GCCAAACAAAAATTAGACCCATGCTTCTCACCATGCACAGAGATGAAATCAAAATGAATCAGAGATTTAAATTTCAAAACAGAAATACTAAACCTGCTGAAAGATAGAAGAAGTAGAAGACATAGGTGTAGGCAAGGGCTTTATGAACAACACACTGATCACAGAAAATTTTACAGAGACTCAGCAACTGATATCTTATTAAAATTTTTTCAGAGCAAAAGAAATTATCTACAGAGTGGGAAAAAGTTTCTTCCAGCTATTCCTCAAAGTATGAATATCTAAAATATAAAAAGAATTTAAAAATTCAGATCCCCCAAATTTAAAGGCCCAATATCTGAAAAGATTAAACACTTCTCAGATTAAGAGGTAGAAATGGAAAATAAATATATGAAAAAAAATTTTTCAACATCTCTGGTCATACAAGAATTGCAAGTTAAAACAACACTGAGTTTCCAGCTCACTCCAGAAAAAAATTGTAATTATCAAGGAATAAACCAATATCAAACATGGGTGGAGATGTTGAGGAGAAGACCTTTCTTCACTATTGATGGGAGTGTAGACTGGTGCAAGCACTGTGAAATCAGTGTGGAGATTCCACAGAAAACTAAATCTAGAGGTTCCATGGGCCCAGCTATTTCCCTTTCTTGGCATCTATGTAAAAGAGTTAAAAACAGCATACCACAGCAATGTGTGCACACCCATGATTATAGCAGCAGTTTTTAGTAGTTAAATCTTGGAAACAGATTCTTATCAATTGACAGATGAATAAAGGAGATTTTAAAAAAATCATTGAATACTATTCATCCTTAAAGGAGGATAAGGGCTGGCAAGATAGCTCAGTTAGACAAGCACAGGGACCAGAGTTTGATCCCCTGCATTACATGCCACCCTGGCCCAGGCCCCAGGCACACTGAGCCAGCTACTAAGACTAGGCATGGTGGTACATGACTGTAATCCCAGTGCTGGGGAGACTGAAAACTGAAGTCCGAGCTGCAAAGTGAAATCCTGTACTAAATACATACATTAAAAAAAAGGATAAATGAGATATTTCTAGATAAATGGATACATCTTGAGATCATACTCTTAAGCTAAATAAATCAGACACACATGTATAAATATTGAATTGTTTCTGTGGTGTGAGAAACTGAAAGTACAAATAAGGACCAAAATATATTCTAGTTATTTTTGAAGCAGGAATAAAAAATGCTAATTGAGAAGAGAAACTAGTGAAGGGGGAGAGATGGGAATAAAGCTTTTGTAAATGAAGAGGGAAAGAGGAATTTGAAGGGAGAGTAAGGGAAAGGGGGAAAAATAGGAACTGAGATACATCATGTAGAGGTACAAAGTCCTATGATGAAAGTGAACATTATGCATATTTAAAATATATCAATAAACTTTATTAGCTAAAAATGACAGAATTAGAAAAAAATTGGATATAAAGACATAACTCATTTATTAAAATCCAAACCTGTGTGTCACAATTAGCAATTTTCCATAATTAAGTTATCTAATAGTGAGGGAAAAAGAAAATACCAAGGGTCCTGCTTGTATTTTGTGCTCATTCCAACAGATGATTCGCAGTCTCCCAGCCTTTTGTGTAGTATGTGGCGATTGGCTAGTCAATGAAGCCATGAGATCTTCAACACTTCTCTGCCACATGGACAGCAAGCACCCTATAATAAAAGATGCACCTTTGGAGTTTAAAACAAAAACATTAGCACAAGGAACAGAAGCAGTTACTACAGGCCACCACTGCCTTAAATGTGTCTGCACCTAAAGCATTATTCTTAGGGGCTTTGCTTATGCTAAATGTCTAAGTTACTTTTTACTCATTGCTGGGACAAATACCCAACACCCAAAACGAAGAAAGGAAAGGTTTATTTAGCTCACAGTTACTGGAGGTTTCAGTCCATACTCAGCTGGCTCCAAGACAAAGAGGCACATGGCAGAGTGCAGTAGTTCATGGCAACAGAACAGCAACAATATGGTGACAGAGGCAATGAAACAACCAGGGAGCAGAGAGCAACAGAGCAACAGCATTAGACTGTCTCTCCGTCTCTCTTTATATTACATTCAGGCTCTCTGCCTTAGCCTGTCCACCTTAGGCTACACCCATAATCCCAGAAGTACTCAGACCCATCGTCCCATCAGTACTAAAACACATAATCCCAGTGGATCATGAGTTAAGTTTCAAACTCTAGAAGTCCCCGCCCCATGATTGTATGAGGCTTTGGGGGGACAACTAGACATAAACCATAACACTAAGAATCCCTTGGCTATTTGTGAGGAGTTGATCCTGCCTACTGCTAAGGACATTGGACATAAATTTTTAGGAGAGGCTATAGTTCAAGAAGAGGCACATGTTCTTCTTTAAGCCTGCACTCTAACTAGACAAATGGAAGAAATGGCAGAGGATATTGAGACACATTTGTTAGGGATTAATGAGCCATATGTTACACAATCCAGATTGGTGAGTCTACTGGTGTTGACAAGGCAACGATGCTGGGTTTGTGTGACCTTTTTTCAGGAGTAGGAATATGAGAGTATGTTCAGCACAGTTTTGTTGCCAACCAGCACCATAGCCACAGACCTATTCAAGTCTCTGAATGACTACATTTCAAGAAACTTGAACTAGTCACGTGTACGTGCACAGATAGAGTGTGGCAGGATTGTTTTCTAGTTTCGCTACTCAAATTCACAAGTTGGTGGCTCTTGAATATAAATCTACGCATTATGTCATCCATAGGGAGGTGCTGGCCAACCAAAAATGTCTCCCGAACTTAACAATGTTGTTGAAGGTGTGATTAAATTATCAATTACATTAAAGAGTGTGCCCTTCACTTATGTCTGTTCGCACAATTCCTTGCGGAGATAGATAAGCAAGATTGCTTTCTAAAGGTAGACCACTGGCCAGGGGTTCTGAGTTATAAGAGTTGCCCTACAAATTTCTTTTAGCCAGCACTGGATACATATTTTAGTGGCACAGAAAGGCTTGTAAAACTTGAAACACATGTGACATATTTGATCCCACAATAAACTGTGGCTTAGCGGAAAGACAACTGGGCTCAAGTTGGAAGATAAAGTGGCTGCATAAAAGCCACCATGGAATTATGCAGGTGATAAATGAGCACGTTTCAGACATTAGCAGAGATTTTAGAAGAGACTGAGCCAAGGCCTTCTTTGGTCTACTGGTACATGATCACTTATGTCAGCTTTCAAGAGTTAGAGCATTATTACAGAATCACCTAGAGAGAAAACGTTCTCTCAG
The DNA here is from genome assembly GCA_004027915.1 of Capromys pilorides. Lineage (NCBI taxonomy): Eukaryota > Metazoa > Chordata > Mammalia > Rodentia > Capromyidae > Capromys > Capromys pilorides. The sequence continues at coordinate 3,269 of PVKN010023869.1, forward strand.
GCTTTCATAGAGAGCAAGTTGGTCAAGCAATGGCCGTGACTCATCCAGATGGCTGACACTGACAACAGTTCTACAAAATGCTGTACATGGTTTCAAGGTAAATCCTGAGCGGATTTGACTGACCTTGCCAGATACAAAAATTACATTTTTTTGTTATATAGGTTTTGCTTCAGCATGGTCTTAACCATCCAGCAGAGCAGTTTAACCACGAGCTACAAAAAGTAAAACCAGATTAATATGCTGAGCTGTAAAAGGCTCAAGTCAACAGTGTCTGACATTGCCAATTCTGCTAATAACTCACTACTATTATGGACTATTCCACTATATATACAACTACTTTCTCTTAGTTCAATGAGAAGAAATATTTGTATTAATAGGTTTAGAAAAGTTATCATGTCTGCCTCTTATACTCTGAACAACTACTGTGAAGATAACAATATGCATTGTATTAATTATTATGGCTGTCCTACTAATGTGTTTTGAAACTGTCTCATTGTTATCTATTTTTTATTAAAATTAATAAAATTTTAAAAAATTTGGAGCATTACTTCCCAAACACAAAGACCTTTGAGACAGCAAAGGAGTGGATCCATGACTCAAATGAGGTTGGCAAACAGACATTGTCTGTGCTTGAAGATCAACTACTTGAGATTGCAAATGACAGTGGCCTTAAAAATATGTTTACGACAATTTCAAAACTCCACATTTCATATTTAAATATCCATATTCTGAACATTATGAAACAGGAGGTATAATATTTTGAGATTGCCACACACACACAAAAAAAACAAAACACTTAAAAGCCTGATTCCATTCTCAACATCCTGTCTTGGTGAAGCATATTTTCCATGATACCTTCCAAAATGAGATTATGGAGGAGAGTGAGGCCATGTCAGTACCCCCGGATAGGGCCAGGACCGTGTTGCAGGAAAACACGGTCAAAGCGTCCACCAATTCTGCATTATGGTGACATAATTATTTCAGCATATAATAATGGCCACTTTCAAGCTGGAGAGCTGGAGTATCTATTAACTGCCCGCTCTAACAAGTCTGAACCCTCAGAACAAGAGGGAACAAGAGGTAACGCCTGACTGAGATAGAAGTCCTGGAAGCTCCCTGGAGAGCTGCTGGTGTGAGGCTGTGCTAAGAGGCTAAGAAGCAGGAGCCCGAGGGCCACAGGCGACGGCAGCAGCAAAAGGCGCACTCACTCACGCCGAGTGGAACTTGTCTCTTTTTTTTTCTTTCTTCCTTTTTGTTTTCGAACTTGGGACCTTGTGCTTGCCAGGCAGGTGCTTATGCTGCTAAGCTATATTCCCTACCAGAATGGAACTTTTCAAATATTGGCTGAATTCCTCCTCCTCTCCCTTTCTTTCTACCCAGGCTACAAACCTATGGATGGCGGCATCCACCCTTAGAAGGAATCATCCCCCTTCAGTTTGCTGCAGTCTACCTGCAGTCAGCATTGGAAACACCCACAGACACACCCAGAAAGGTGCTTTACTCATTAGCTAGGAATTTCTTAACCCTGTCAAACTGACTTCACCATGAGCTGTCCGTCACATTTGGTATCTGGCTAGGAAGTGATACATTTTATAGTTGTGGAGACTGAGGCTCATTAAAGCTCAATTCCTAGCTTGTTGCATGTTCTCAGCTTTTTATTGCTGATGCAAGGATGATAAAAGGCCTCCTGAAATTTATCCCTTTAGGAGAGAAAGTCCAGAGAACTCAAGAAGAAAATGGGTTCTTCTTTTCTTTCAAATTACACAGCATCTTACACATAGAACACTTGGTGAACTCATGGATGAAAAATTCTGTATGGTTAAAGAAATATGAGAAGAGTAAGTGAGAACTGGACAGGGAAGGTGGAAATGGAAAGAACATAAAGAAACATAAATAAGACAAATTATTTTTTAAAAACACTCAACACCTAGAAACAGTAAAAAAAGGCCCTTAGGACATCTCACAGGTGACCCAGACTGCAGAACTCAGCTTGTTGCCATGCGTGAAGGCTTAGTATTTCTCTATGGATCCTTGCAGATTACTCTGCTAAATCTCAGAATATTATGTCTACATTAATTGGCAGGGTACCCTGTGGATTCTGGGGTGCAGTTAAGGGAGAGGCAGGTGGTACAGTCCCAGGACACCCTGATAAGAGGAGATAAGAGGAGCAGGAGCCCCAGAAAGGAGGAAAACTCCTGAACCTGCCTGAATGGGGGTGCAGAGGCACCCCAGGAATGGATCCCTAAAGGCTGAGGCCAGGTGGGGAGCACTGGTCCAAGAACAAAGGGCAAGATTAAGGTTGCAGAGGACCCTGCCTTGGCACCGGGTCAGGAATCCCAGCCCCTGGGGGATGGGAGGGTCAGTTCTCCGTTGTTTTCTTCTGTTGCAGAAGTCCCTTCTCTTGCCTTGTGTGGCTTATTAGAACAAGAAGCAGGACAGCTCTCCCTCCCAGGAAATCACAGGTCACCTGCCTCACTTGCCCCAGCCTTCGTCTCCAGCCTTGGGATGGGGCTAGGCTGGTTTCCCGACCCTGTGCACTGCTCCTAACTCAACACAGGCCTCTGTGGCCTCTGTAGCCAGATGGCCCCAGTCCTCCCTGCATGGCTTCAGCTTCCTGTCAAGCAACAGCCCCGGTTTCCCCAGTCTCCTGAGAGTTGGCTCCCATCATCCCAGGATAAGAGATCAGAGCCCAGCTTCTCTGGGGCACGGTCTGCTGACAGGACCGTTGGGCAAGTACATGTCTTCTCGTCTTAATGCTCACGTCTCTGAGTGATGGCCACCAGCCATTCTGATGCTGCTTGTCTAGCCGGGAGGCCCTGGATTAGGGCTTCTGTGTAGCACAGTGAGATCATCTAGGGCAGCCAGACCCAGTGTCCAGGTTCCCTTAGCCTTACAGCCCCCAGAAGTCCTAATGGCCTGCTCCATAGTGCAGGAAATAGCACAGATCCTCCTCCAAATGCCGGTGCTCTGGTGCAGGCTCCTGTGCATCATGGAAGGGGTGCCCTGGCCCCATCCCCACCCCCCCATAAGCACTGCCATCTATGTGCTCCTCGTGGCAGGGCTGCCTCAGTCCTGCTGAGGGATGTGTGGAAGCCTGCATTCCAGAAACGAAGACACCTGAAGCTGGACGGGGCTTATCTGGGAGTCAGCACTGCTGAATAATGAATTCCGATTCCATGTGTACTCCCAGGCTGATGGCTGGGTGCGACACACACACACACACACACACACACACACACACACAGAGTTACACACGAGGGGCTGACTACTCAGAGGGGCGGGGCCGGCAGGGTTGTGAAGCTCTGTGAGTCGCTGGAAGGAGCTGCTCAGCTCCGTTGCCTTGGTCTCTGTGGGCAGCGTCGGCAGGAGGCGGCAGCAGCAGCGGGAGGAGGGAGGCGTGTGAGCTGCGCTCCATCCATCCGACAGCTCCTTTCCAGCTGCTCTGCCTGCGGTGTCCAGGCTGTCTGCACCAGCATGGCCCTGCTTGTCCACCTCAAGACAGTGTCGGAGCTGCGGGGCAGGGGCGACCGCATCGCCAAAGTGACTTTCCGAGGTAAGGAAGCCCCTTTCTCAGAGGGACCCCAGCTCCCCAAGCTGACCCAGCCTGTGCTCTGGAGGCTGAGGGGAACGATGCAGGGCTGGGAGGATGGATGGCAAAGTTCTAGGAGGGACTGGGACTCTGAGGCTTCACGCCCAGGCACCTGCCCTGGCCTTTCAAAAATTAGGAACCCCACTGTTCCCTAGTCAGTCCTGGGCATGTGCCGACATTCCAGTGTCCAGCAGGGTGCAGAGCCCTCTACCCTGAGAAGTAAGGGACCCTGATTGGGTGAAAGAAGACCCAGGACTGAGGGTCCTGTCTTGCAGAGCCTTCCTGGGCCCTCTCCCCCTTCCCTACCTCTTCCCTTCTGGCTCCTACAGGTTGGATTTCTGGGGCACAATCTGCACCCAGTAGTAGCCACAGGGGGACTGCTAGAAACCAAGGCAGCCAGTGGCTCTCAGGGCCTCCGTAGATTGGGGACACTGTAGGCTTCTCCTAGATCTGCTGCAGAACCTCAGCCTCTCCTCTGATGATTCACTTCCTGTCCTCTTCCTCACCTATGCACTCACTGACTATTTACCATGGCTGCTATAGCTGGAAAGGTGAAATTTAGGCCTCAAAGAGCCACATCTGGCGGGGAAGGAAAACCACTGGGTGTGCAAGCAGGACAGGTGTGAGCTGTAGGAAGAGTAGAGACGCAGCAGCATACAAGCTATAGAAGCAGCGGGCTGAGCAGGCTGGAAGCTGGTCATCAAGGAGGGCTTTTAGGAACAGGCGATATTCACCTGAAGTCTAAGGAATAGGCTGGAGGAGCAACAAGAAGTGATGAGTAAGGACGTAGGGGGAGCAGCATCCCCAAGGCTGGGGGAGGCACAGAGCACAGAGTCCCCAGACAGTGCAGGAGCTGAAGCTGCAGAGCCAGACAGAGCCAAGGAGGCAAGGTAAGGCCTCACCTAGGCCATGGGGAGCCCGTGAGGACTGTAGGGCCAGGCTTGCCTCTGCCATTAACCCAGACACCTTGGCCTCTGCCTAGACACAGCCCTATGCTCTGGGCTGGGGCCCCAGACACAGCCTCTCCTCAGAGAGGGCTCTGGATGAAGGGGGCAGGACAGAGAGAACAAGCCACACTAAAGAGCCAACTGCACCCAGGCCCAGACTGGACACAGAGTCTGCATTCTGTCAGGAGGAGAGCTAAGATGTGTCAGCCCCCACCCCAAATACTCCAGCACAAGTCCTGGCACCTGTCTTGCCCTCATGGCCATTGTTAACCAACCGCTGCCTTCTGGTCACAGGGCCAGGGAGGATGGGAAGGGTGGTCTAAGCCACCAGAGTGTCCCAGCCCAGCCCACAACTGCCTTCCCCACAGCACCTGCCTCTCAGGGTGCCACCTGCTGGATCGAGCTAGCTTTAGAAGAAAGCAAGCGCGTGTTTTTATCTGTGAACCTCTGCTCCTCACACGGCACAGAGCTCAACTGTTCAGCTCTAGATCACTGTGTTCTGCCAATGTGACATGACAGTCCAGGCTGCTCAGGGCCAATCCGATCTGCAGACAGAGAAACAAGGTATAGGAACACAGCATGTTCTTAGGAGGGGCCGAGGCACGCTGGCCTTAGTGTGTAGGACTTCTTGTCTGCTCAGTCCTGCAGGCTCTTTCATCTCCTCTATGTTAGGCCAAAGTGAGCACCATGTTCCCCCAAGAACCATCTTTGTCTTGGGGCAGTGAGGCTGATCACCCAGGAATTAGCCAAGAATCAGCCTACCTGCAGCCTCCAGGTGCTGGGGAAATCCACTGCTAGGCTCTTGATGTTTTGGTAGCCACTAGTGCTGCTCCTGGGGAAGTGAGTTGAAGAGCAGGAATATAGGCAGAGAACAACAGATTTCCAGAAAGAGTCCTGTATTGTAATCAAGGAGGCCTCAGCCATCTACCTGTTGCATCTGGCAGTTGACAATTACAGAACTTCCAAAAGACTAACACCAACAGTCCAAGAGAGAGCCATTGCTCCAGAAAGTCATGCAGCACATCTAAATGTGTGTGACCACTGGGGTCCAGCAAATGTTCTGCAAGAAGAAAGAAGAAGCTGAACAGTTAGGGCTGATCCTGGCTCTAACCTCCCCAAACCCTTGAAAGGAGGCCCTGTGCCTTGGGAGCAGGATAAGCCTGGGACCCTTGGAATAAGGGAGACTCAGTGTCTGTTATAATTACAGTCTCCTTGGACTAGACAGGAGATACAGAGACCTCCAACCCCTGTCCTTGTAGCCACAGCTAGGGTCTTCAGGACCCTAGTTTCCCAGAAAAAAAACAGAGACAGTGGTCTGCATGTAACTCAGAGGCCAGCAGGAGAAACTAGGAGGAATCAGAAGTGGGGTGTGTAGGAAGGAGCTGTCATTGTTCCAGAAAGCATTAGCCTGAGATTTGTCCTTTTTTTTTTTTTTTAATTTGTCCTTTCTTAACAATAATCACCACATTGATTGTACAGCCTTGGAATGCAGGGCATCTCCAAGTTCTAGTCCATCTTTCTGTCCAGGACTCAGCCCAGATGAGTCCCCACCCATGGGACCTGGGCTGCCAGGGAACTAACAGATCAGGAGTAGCCCTATCATGTTCTTTCCCCTTCCATCCCCTTAGTCTTCCTTCAGTTCATAGATTTTCCTTGGATAGAAAATTCTAAGGTGGAGTTCACAGTTGGGATGCTGAGCCCTCAGAGGGGCAAGGCCCAGTGGAAAAATCTCAAGGTGAGGTTGGTCATTTCACATGGGCGTCAGTAGCATCTGAAGGCTGGAACTGAGCTACATGTAAGTGACCTTGACTGTTCACTGGCAGAGAGGACCACTCTGGAGGGTTTCCTGGGACACAGCCTTATTTATGCCTTTCCTCCCCTCTCACCCCCAAACTCCCACACTACTGCATTCCCACTATGTTGAACTTCCGGCTGGTCCCCAAGCAAGCCTACCCTTTCTCATCTCCATGCCTTGAGACATGCTCTTCAGCCTAGAATGACCGTCAGCCTCCCCTTGAGAATCTCCTTTAGTTCTGAGCACCTTCAGGGCCCAGACGTATGCCAGCTCCTCCAGGAAGCCTTCCCCTTCTGGTGTGGCACTCTGCACAACTCTGCAGGAACCAGCCACATTTCTGCAGGCTGAGCTCACTCCCTTCTGAAGACCTTGAAACGGAGTAGATCTGTGAGTCCTATGCTAAGCAAAGGTGGCCATTAAGGGGAGTAAGAAGCAGCTTCTGTCTTTGAGATCTTCACTGTTAAGTAGGTTTAAATTCCTCCACTCTGGCTCAGCTGCTCAGCCAATAACTCTAACCCAGAACTTTCTATCCAAGCTCAGAGAATCTTCTAGGACTGAACCCATCCTCTAATGAATGTTGGGTCCAGTTCAGGTCTACAGGTCAAAAGCAAAGGGGCTGCATGGGAACTACTCCCTCCCCTCCACTAGGCCCGCTCTTTATGATCTGTGCTATGACTGCACAGCAGAGTAGAGGCTGAGCCAGTGTCGCACAGTCTAAGCGGGGAGAAGGGACGGTGGAAGTGACATGCAGGGTGCATGAGGACTCAGCGGCCGGATGAGTTGCAGTGATGTTCGAAGGATGGCAGCTTGCTCAGGGATCGGAGATCACAGCCGGCCTTGAGCAAGGTGGGGGGCTGGGGCAGAAGATGGTCTTGGGCCAGGTCTTGAATGACATCCCTGATGACACAGGAGGAGAGGCAGGAGAGGTCAGGGAGCACTGGTGAGGAGAGCAAAGCCATTCTGGGTGCTCTAGGCCAGCAGTGGGCATCCTGGTGCAGAACAATGGCAGTGATACCAGCCCTGGGCCTGGAGCAGAAGCTGCTAGAAGGTAGTGGGTAGGAGAAAGAGGCTGCTACGCAGTGTGGCATCAGTTGGCACCTGTGCAATCAGGGACCAGGACCCAAACTGGGCACTGTGTGTGGTTGCAGGGCTCACCTCAGATTTCTGCTTAGACTTATTTTCCCCAGTACAATGGGGGAGCTCTCCCTGGTGAGAGATACAGCTTCTATCTGGAAACTTCTCTGCTGACCATGTTAAAGGAGCCAGAGTATCCCTGTGCCACTGACCCCCACAAAGGGATTTGGATATCTAAGCCCACCAGTGGAACTTGGCCAGCCTCACATCCTGCATCAGTCAGCTTTAGGTCACTGGGACCAATTGCCTGACGTACACAACTTAAAGGAGGAAGGGTTTATTTTGCTAGTGTTTCTAGCTGGCTCTACTACAGAAACTCTGTGATAGGCCCATGTGACAGAGCAAATGTTGTTAGATCATAGCAACCAGGAAGCAGAACAGGGAACAGCTCTAGAGAGGAAGGTGCCAAGCACCAGACAGTGTACCCAGTATCACGCCTCCACCACCTACTCCAACACACCCAGCCAGTCAAGCTGTTGAGCCAGGTTACCGCCACACATCTACTCGTTTATCCCTGTGGAAGGGTCTCTCAGGAGAGCCTCTGCCTCCGGGGCAGCTGTAGTCACAGCTGTGTGCTTTCACCTCTCACCCTAGGGGCCGCTCCTGTGCCCTCACTCTTTCACTCTTCCTAGCAGGGCAGTGCCCTCCCCAGCCCTGGGGAAGCCTTTTCTAGTGAAAGTCACAGCGTGGGGAGTCCCTCTTCCATTCAACTGAACAAGACCAAATAGATACAGACCCAGCCAACAGCAGGCAGAGCACCCAGAAAAGCCCCAGGCTTCCCTGCTGGAAGGAGTGTGTTTTCATGCTACAGAAGTAATTGGAAAACTTCTGTTGTAGGGGTCCTTGGCAAAAATGCAGCCTGAAATGAGCACAGAAAACATCAAAATGATGGGGGAGTGGAAAGGTTGGCTCGCTTTCTGCTTTTACTGATAGCATCTCCCACCCATACCCATCCCTGGGTCTGAAACTCAAAGCTTTACCAGACATGGGGGTGCTGTGCTCACCTGTGGTCCCAGCACTCAGGAGGATCGCTGTGAGTCCAAGGCCACCTGGACTAAATAGCAAGACCCTGACTTGAAACACCAAATTAAATTAAATTAAATTTTAAAATAAGAAGCTTTAAATATGAGTAGAAAGTATAATCCCATCCAGTTTCAACAATTGCTGACCTCACAGCCAATTTTATTTAGTTTATTCCCCCTTTTGCTTCTCCACTCCCAATTATTATGAAGGAAAAAATACCATATCATTTCATTTATAAATATTGAGTTTACTATATAGCTATAAAAAGGTTTTTTAAAAACCCTTTATGATTTAATGATTGCTAAAATTTAATAATCCTTAAACTCAAATACTCAGATCAATTTCCTTATCGCTTCTCCAATGTAATGACTCCTACTCCTGCATATTACAACTTCAGTTTAATATGTTCTGTAAAGCAAGTATTCAAGCAAGTACTCATTCGTTCACTGTTTCATCCATCCAGTAACAAATGTTTGTTGAAGCCATGGGCCAGGGGCTGTTCTAGTTCCTGGGAAGGACATCAGAAGCTGAGCAGGCTCAGTTCTTGCCCAAAGGGAAGGTAACCCTGCAAAGGCTCTGTGAGTGTAAGGATGATGGATGTGGAGGCCCAGCACCAGGGCAGAGTGTGAAACGAAACACCTGTGCAGATAGGGCGGCTGCCCTGAGAGAGGAGAATGGGAAAAGGCTGGCCTGGGGCAGCTCAAACCTTCGGCCCTGGAGCTGACCAGGCAGGAGGAAGTGCTGACCAGGGAGGGGTTTGCACAGAGTAGGTAGATTGGCTGCTATTAAGCCCATAAAGGTCCCCTCATCAAGAAGAGGGGCTAGGGTGCAGAGGCATGGAGTTGAGTCAGGGGTTCTGAGGCAGCCTGTGCAGAGGCAGGAGCACAGGCAGGCTGACAGGATCTTTGGGTCGCACGGTGGGGCAGAACCCTGCTTTGTAAGTGAATGCATGGCTGGTTAGCACCGTGTCTGATGGTTCCAGGCTCTCTCCCACCTACCCATAGAATTAGCCAGGATGTGCAGGGAACAGGTAAATGCAGCATTCATTTAAAGAAAAGGAAGAAAAGAGGAGAGCAAAGAAAGATGTCCTGCGAGCAGGACACGACTGCTGCCAACAGGAGCGCCGCAGGACAGCAAGGTGATAGTGGCAGCCAAGGCACTGGCTGTCCTCCTGTGCAGTCACTCAGTCCCTTGGGTCTGGTGTGTCGCTCTGCCCATGTGGCTGTGACTGCCAGCCTCCATTCTGGCTCGGGTTAGATCCTGTGTGCAGTTTGAGGCCGGCCTGCCAAACCCTAATCTCTGTCTCAAAGAGGACAGGGAAACCTAAGCAGGAGATCTGGTTGGAAAGAATACACTGGGGTCAGGATCGAGGAGAGGCAGGGCAGTGTGCAAGCCAGGGAATGGGGTGACTGGCGTGAGGAGCAGGTGGGGCAGTGCTGGTGGCCCTCAGGACCACGGAGATTCAAGGATTTGGATGACAGGGTTTTAGCTGATCAACCTCTGGGACCCTCCCCACTGACATCCTCAGTTCTGGCAGACAGGGAGATCTGATCCGAAAACACCTGCAGCCCTCACGCTCCTTGGTTACTTGCACAGGGCCTGGCCCGGAGCAGACCTACGACAGAAGCGCATGGTGCACCCGGAGCAGCTGATCAGAGAGGGCACCTCTGAGCAGGCTACTAATGACAAGTCCAGAAAGGTCTCCCAAGACTAGAGTAGCATGAGATGTCTTCAACCCACTGACTGCTTCCTACCGGCCCCACGCCCCAGACACGGGTTTAACCACCTTTTTTTTTCTTTTGAAATTTTTTTTTATTTACTTATTGGATACAAGGTTTGACTACATGGTTCAGACTCACTATGATTCTCCTGTCTCAGCCTTCCCAGTGCTGGGATTATAGGCATATGCCACCACACTAGATTCCCGGTCAGGTAAGGCATGCAGTAGCAGGGATCGAACTTGAATCCTTGCACTTGCCAGGCAGGCACTTAGACTATTAAGCTGTCTCCCCAGCCCAACCACCTTTATTTTTATTTCATTTTAAAGCAGAAGGGTTTGTCTGCTTAGTTCGAAGTGAGTTTTTACTCACTGGTGCTTTTTTTTAAAAAACAATTTTAAAGGTGAAATCAGGAGTTCAGTTTAAACAATGTTTTTATCTTATTTGAGGATATAAAAACAGTCACCCTCTGCTCGTGCCTGGCACAGGATGGGAACTCTGCATAGCCTGAGAGCACACGCTCTCCCATCTGTCACAGTGTTGGGGGAGCCTGGGGTCTCCAGGCACCAGAGCTGTCCTGGCAGTGAGGGAGACGCTACTCCTCCTCTGCCTGCGCGAGGGCCTGAAGCGTGGGAACCACTGCTGTCAGTTTGTTACATGGCGAAGGCGAAGAAAAAATCTGGAGGAAGTAAGGGAGTAGGATGAGCCAAAATGATGGAATTTCTGGTTACTGCCCGGTCCTTCTCCATCTCAGATACCCCACCCAAGCCTCCTGAGGTCTCCACTGTGAACACCTAGATGTTAGCAGGACAGGAGAAGAAGGAGAAGGAGAAGGAGAAGGAAATAGATGAGTGGAAATAGAAGCCATATTCGAATAGGATTAGTGGAAAATAAAGGTGGGGCTGCAGGGAGGCCTCCAGGTAGCTGAGGGGTTGAGGAGTGTGGGGGGGCAGCCTTCCTCTGCTCATGGCCTGGAGTCTCTGGCCCCCTCATCCTAGCTCTAGGAGCAGCTGCTAATTTTCAGGGAATATATGATTTAAGGACTTAAGGGACAGCTACTTTTTTGGACAATTTATTTTGAATTGAATTTTGCCATCCTACTGTGCCATCAACTGTCATTAAGAAACTAAAGAGATGCTCTTCATGGGGGAAAATGTATCATCA
>PVKN010023870.1:0-14636 GCA_004027915.1 Capromys pilorides
TCGTGCCATTCATATTATCAGATAATAGTGAGATAAAATTGGAAATCAGTGGCAAAAGAAACCACAAAAACTAAGTAATACTCTCCTCAACAAACAATGGGTCACAGCTGGAATTAAAGAAGGAATTTGTGCCTACAATTAAATGACAATGTCAATGTGAAATACCAGATCTTAAGGAAAGGAATGAAAGCAGTCCTATGAGGGAAATTTAGAGCAAGGAATTCTCATGTCAGATAAACAGTGAGCTAAAGTAAATAACCTAATGTTAAACCCCAAGCTTGTAGAAAAAGAAGAGGAAGTTAAGCTAAAATCACATAGGAGGGAGGATGTTGTAAAGATAAAAGAATGACTCAATTAAATTGAAACCAGTAAACAACATAAAGAACAAGTGAATCAAAGAATTTGGTTTCTTGATAGAGTAAATAAAATACATAAATGCTTAGCTAACCTTATAAAAAATGAAAACAATACCCAAATTCATAGAGTTAATAAGGCAAAGAATGAAATCACATTGATCTTTCAGAAATCCAGAAGATAGACCGGGTGTGGTGGTGCATGCCTATAATCCCAGCTGAGGCAGGAGGTTCAGTGTGAGTTCAAGACCAGCCTGGGCTACAAAAGTGAGCTCATAGCAAGACCCTGTCTCAAAAAGACAAAAGAAAGAGAAGAAATCCAGAAAATAATCAATACCTACTTTGAAATTGGGCTCTAATGAGATGGAAAACTTAGAGAAATAGACAGCTTTCTACATACATATGAATTACCAAAACTGAATCCAAAGTAGATAAAAATTCTAAATAGCTCAATGCCAGTTAATGAAATTGAAATAATTAAAAGACTACCAACCAAGTCAAACCAAGGTTCTGATAGCTCATGTACGAATTCTGCAAGAAATTTGTACATGGTTTAGTGCCACTATCCCTCAAGCTCTTTAGTGAAATGGAAAGGGAAACAATACCCTCAAACTCATTCCTGGAAGTAAACATTACTCTAATACCACAATCAGAGAAGGATCCAATCAAAACAGAAAACTTCAGGCCAATCTCCCCAAAGAAGATTATTAAGGATTGATCAGATCCCTGATCTCCCATATGAGTGTACAGTGAAGCCTCATATAGAAGAGCCAGGTGGTATGATTTTAAGGCTTCAGGTGGACAAAAACTCTCTAACAGAATTTGAGATTCTCTGGGGGCTAAGACAAAGACTGTGTCTAAGATGTTCATGTTTATTTAGTTATCAAACAAAGGAGGAGAATACTGAATATAGATAGGAATTTGAGCAGGATTATTCAAGGAGCTTAGAAAGACTTCTCCAAAGAAGTCTTCTTCAAAGACTTCTCCAAGTATTACATTGTATTAATTTAGGAGAGCTAGTTATCTCTAGGAAGGACTCCTTCCAGAAGAAAGATGCCTGTGGCTATCTATAGTCTATCTAGTTCATTGAGGTTGGAACAGGTATCCTTACCTTTGGCTTTGTCCTGTCCCTGTTTAGGCATCATAGCTTCACTGGCTATTGCAGGCCTTAGCTGGGACCAGAGACTCACAGAGTCTCTGTGACTCTGTGAGAGAGAGTACGTCTCTCACTTACTATGAATGTGTTGCCCATCTTCGGACAAGAGGCCTAGGTTTTGGACACACTCATAAGAAAACATGAACTCAATTGGTTAATTTAAATCCTGCTTAGAGCCACTTCATAATGGTCTTCTTCAACTATCTCAATCTGATAAGAACCATCCATGACAAATCAACATTCAACATGGTACTAAATGGACAAAAATTGAAAGCTCTTACTCCAAAAATCTGGAACGAGACAAAGATACCCACTATCACTACCCCCGTTCAGTATAGTTCTGGAAACATTAGCCAGAGCAAACAGAAAGAACTGAAAGGAATACAGGTGGGAAAGGAAGAGGTTAAATTATCATTATGTGCTGATGACTGATAGGCTACATAGAAGACCCAAAAAATTCCACTAAAGATTTCTAGAATTAATAAGCACATTTGGAGCATAACAGGATGCAAAGCCAACACTGAAAAATCAAGAGCATTTCTGTGCATGAATAAAACTCACTGAGAGAGAAATTAGAGAAACCATGCCTTTCATAACAGCATCAAGAAAAATGAATAATTTAGGAATCAATTTAACAAAGGAACTGAAAGATTCATACATTGAAAACTACAGTACTCTGAAAAGGATATTAAAGACGATATCAGAATATGAAAATATATTCTCTGTTTGTGGATAGGTAGAATCAATGCAGTGAAAATGGACATAGTTCTAGAACTTTTACACAGATTTAATGCAATCTTAATCAAATCACAGAATTAGAAAGAAAACAATCCTGAAATTCATATGGAAGCAGAAGAGGCTTAAGGTAGCACAAGCAATTCTGGGCAACCTGGGCAAGGCAGAGGCACCACAATCCCCAAGTTGAAGTTATACTTCAAAGCTTTTCTGTAAAAACAGAAAAATGAGCAAACCTGATGATCAATGAGGCATAATAGAAGATGCAGAGACAATGCCAAGCACAACGGGCACCTTATCCTTGGCAAGGGTCCTAAGCACTTCCCTGGAAGAGCCTCTTTAATAAATGGTTTTAGGAAAAATGGATTTCCCACATGTGAGAAACCAAACCTAGACTCATATTTCCCATCATACACTAAACTAACATAAAAAATGTATGAAAAGCCTAAATGTAACAATGGAAGCAATCTACTGAGAGAATAGGTAAAACTCAAGAAGATATACATGGAAGCAAAGAGTTTATGAATAAAACCCTAATTGCACAGGACATATTACAAAGAGTCAACAACTGAGATTATACCAAGTTAAAAAGTTTTTGTACAGCAAACTAAACCACCAACAGAGTGAAACAGCAACCACAGACTGGGAAAAGATTTTTACTAGCAATTCCTTGACAAAAGTTTAAATGTAGGACATATAAAGAACTCCAAACATTCATACTCCCCAAATTTTACAGACCAAACCCAAAATTGGCATTTGAAATGAGTCGACATTTGTCAGATGAGGAAGTATGTAGAGAAATAAATATATGAAAAAATGCTTGACATTGCTAATGGTTTGAAATATGCAAATTAATCAACACTGAGATTCCATCTCATTCCAGAAATAATGACTGTCAGCAAGGAATCAACCAATAATGAGTGCAACAAGGCTTGAGAGAATAAAGAGCTTTACTTTGCTGGTAGGAGTGTACAGTGGCACAACCACTGTAGAAGTGTGGAGACTCTCCAAAAACCTACAGCTGCAGGCCCCATCTTATCCAGGTGTTGCTCTTCTCGTTACCTTTGCAAAAGAATGAAAAATATCCTATCACTGTAACACGTGCATGCCCATGTTTTTAGTAGCACATTTTATAATATATAAATCATGGAAAACCTCATATAACCTCAACAGATAAATGGATAATGAGAATGGTATTTATATTAGAAGGACTGCTACTCTGCCATGAAGAAGGATGAGCCAGTTATTCCTAGGCAAATGGTGCACCTCAAAACCATAATCTTCTATGGTGCAAGTCAGACACTGCAGTTTACTATTTCATTGTTTCCATTGTGTACGATGCCCAAAGGGCGAATAAGGAGCACAATGGAGGCTAGATAGTTACATTGGGAAGTAGGAAGAATAAGTTCAGCTGGGAAATAGTACTGCATAAGGATTGGGCAAAGGGATTGAAAGGGAAAGGAAGGAAAAGAGGATGAAAGGGAAAAATGGGGAAAAGTTTGAATAAATAGGTAGGGGAAGAAGAGCTAAAGGGAGGGGAATGGCAAAGAAAAGACTTGAGCTTTTTTACATACAGGGAATCGCCACCTATAGTGAATGTGATCAACGCGTAGGATGAATATGTAGCAATAAGAAAGGTTCAGAAACTTAAAAGCAGAGGCAGCGAGATAGTTCAGGGGCACAAGTGCCTACCTGGCAAGTGCAAGGTCTTGAGCTCAATCTCTGGTTCTTCCAAAAACTTTTTTAAAAAATTAAAAACCTCTGCTTTATTATTTGAATGAAATCGTTTTCCTCCTGCCATCTTCCTCTGTAAAAAGTGGGTTGTAACTTCGACTCAGAAGCCAACTACCTGGGTTCTCCAGTCCAAGAAATGGACTAAGTTTGTGAAAGCTAAAATTGAAAGGGTTTTTTAAAATATTAGAAACAAAGATCTTAACAAGTCTCCGTTTGGAAATGATTAATATTAAGTTAAATTATATTGAATTACAATTTTAAAGTTCAAAAATTACTGGGTGCATTGCGATATTGATATACATTAAGGATATAATATTTTATTGACTTAAAATACAAAGTATAATTTAAGGCTGGGATAAAAAAATAACTGCCCACAGGAAGTTCAATATTAATTCAGAGTGACTTTACCAGTTGTTTTCAACATAGCTCCCAAAAGAGACAAATTTGGGGGCTGGGGAGATAGCTCGGGGTCACAAGTGCCTGCCTGGCAAGTGCAAGGTCCTGAGTTCCATCCTCGGTTCCACAGATAAATAGATAAATATTAAATAAATAAAAGATAAATGATGGGACAAATTTGGCATCTTGGAAACTTGTTAGAAGTGAAGATCTTGCAGCACTGTCAAGTTTGTTGAATGAAGTGCTTCACAGTAGGGCTCAGAAATTCATATTTTAGGGCCAGCCAAATAGCTCAGTGGATTAAAGCGCCTGAAAGCAGGCTCACAGGCTGGAGATTCGATCAGGGGAGCGTGGAGACAGCAACTGAGACAGCGTGGTCACACGTGTGTAATCGCAGCTCTTGGGAGGCTGCAAACAGGCTGATAACTAGGAGTCCGATCTAATATTAAGACCCTGAACACCCTGTAGACTCTTCCCTACAACACACACACACACACACACACACACACGCGCACGCGCGAAAGAAATTCATATTTTAATAAGTCCGCGATTATAATGTATGCTAACATTTAAGAATCACTGGACTGTCTTTTTCCAGTAAAAACTCTTTTTCCTCACTGCTATTAAAAATTAAATTATTTTAAATTTGAGTTATACACATTAATTATCTATGCCAACTGATATAACAGCAGCATAGTAGTTCTACTTTTTTTCTTTTAATTTCTGCAAATCTTTCTTACAGAGGGGCTCAGTCCCTCCTGGCAGCTGCCTTCCTCATGGCGCCAGCACGTTGCTCAGCTCCTCACGCTTCCTCTTGGCCCAGGTGTGCATCCCCACCCTTCTCTTGATGAACTTGAGGGTGCATTTGTCCTTGGAGATCTTGAGCAGCTCCATGGTGCGCCGCTCGTAGGGGGCAAAGCTGCACACCTCCAGGATCATGTCCCTCACGAACTTGGTGAGGTGTGCGCAGGGACGGCTGTGCCTCGATTTGCTCACATTCTTAGTCACCTTCTGGCTCTTGTTGAGGCCCACAGCCATGGGACAGTGGAGAGCCATGGCTGCTGTTCTTCCATGGTTGCTGTGGCGGAAGTAATTCCACTTTTGAAAGTTGAACATTAGATTGTATCTTTAGAGCTCTGCCTTTTGCGCTAAGCTTTCATGCTGCCACTTGAAAGACCTTTGGAAATACTGAGGACCATAATTACTGTTAATGAAAGAGGTGAGATTTCCAAGGAAGTGAAAATATCTTGTACATACATAATCTTTGACGTAGGGAATATATGAAATAAAGACTCAAATGTATAAGAAGATTTTCACCAGATTGGAAAAGCACATAAATGATAAAAATAGAGGAACTAAGGAAAAGAGGCTTGATGATAGTACAATAATTAAAGAGGTGCAGGGTTGGGGTGAATGCGGGAACCCTGGATAGGTAAGTAATCTAGGCTGGGGCTCAGCGTTGGACTCTTAGGCTCAGAGACCTCACCATTAGAACATACTAAGGTATGGTGTATTGACTTCCCTAATGTACGAATAGAAGAGAAAAATGCTTCTGTGTTTGAAAAATTACATCTCTTTAAGTGAGAAGAAAATGAAAATAACAAGAAATATTATCAAAAAGATAGTTGGATTGTCTGGTAATCTGAAAAACTAATTTGAAGACAATACTATGCAATACGGCAACCATTGTCAAATTCCTATTGTTTGTGAAGTTCTATATTGTCTCTAATTGCTTTTTTACTGTTTCTCATTCTGTAGATAATAACAGTGTTAGTAATAATAGTTGGTTTAATACTTGAAAAATCAAGTTTCAACAAAATAAACTGTTTTTATTTTGAGCCCTTAAAAATCCTTCATTTTAAAAATGAGTATGTTAAAAACCACTTTTTAAAGTCAATATATGTGCTGCAGGAAAAACACAAGAAACAAAGAAGGAAGTGATTTTCAGTCACAAGCAGCTTATGCTGATGTGACCTTCTAGGTTCTGAGCACATATACGCCCCATGCCATTTTGTGACCCAGGTCATACAGTAGATATTGTGCTTTCCTTTTTTTTTTTTTTCTTCTTCTGTTTTGGTGGGACTGTGGTTCGAACTCACGATCTTGCATTTACCAGGCAGGCACTTATGCCACGGAGCTATCTCCCCAGCCCTGTATCATGCTTTTCCATACAGTATGAATATTCACCAACTCAAAATCCCTAAGCTACAAGAGTATTTTGATACCCAATAATATACTGCACCAATGCAATCTGTTGGAAAAAAGTTCAAGCTTGTCTTTCTTGGGGACAAAAATTTTACTGAAGACAAATATGATACCAGGGCTCTAGGTAAAAGTACTGGCAGAGTTAGAATTAAAATACTGCTGCACTTAAAATGAGACATAAAGCAGAAGAGTGCTCCAGGCACATTTTTGAGAGTTGTCAGATCCCTATGAAAATATTAATGAGCAGGTCTGCTTACACCGAACCACTAATATAGTCACATAGCGCAGCTGGAGGATGCACATGCAACAGCAGCTCTCAGAACATAAAGTCAAATGCACTGCACATGACCCTCCTTGTGCCCTCCTCTCACCTTCTGCAGCTGGTCTGATGACAGGACCTGACACACACTGTGCAGTGGTGATGTGACAACCCGTGTCCAAGAGGGAACTTTTCTATCACTTATAACCAAAAGGTACCTTCAAGCTGGCTAGCTCATTAGCTCTACACTTTATCATGCATTACCACCTTAGGATATGTAGTACACATATATGTATTTAGGTTGGTTTTTGTGACAGGGCCTCATTATGCAATTCAGGCTGACCTTGAACTCATTATGTAGCTCAACCTTTTGAACTTATGGTGATGCTTCTGCCTCAGTCTCCTGAGCACTGAAATTTGCAGGCGTGTGCTACCACTCCCAGCATTTTAGTATACTTGTAAAGCAGTAGAGCATAAACTTTGGGCACATCTTCGAGCACAAGTACTTTGTCAAAAATGTACATATATAGCTATCATTATAATCTAATAGTATTGTTCAGATGGAGATACAAGCAAAGAGCCCTTATCCTTGCCCTCTGCCTTCCTTCTCCATCCTTTTGTGAATAGGCTCAGTGACACACCTAGCTTTTGGACATGAAAACAGGTCTTTACTGAAAACAAAGGACATTACAAGAGTTTATATAGGGCTGTTTTGGGATTTAAGTAGGGCTACTTATGACTTTGGGCATTGGCCTTGTCCTTTATTACTAGCAATATTAATTAAAATCTGCATATAGAACAATAGGTAGGGAATCTGAATTCAACTTCCCAGGCAAGGAACACTTACCTCTCTGCAAGACATCAGGTCTAACAACTCCACTCACTAGATGCAACCATTCCTTGTGGAGTAACAACAAACACTCGCAGGGGCATTATTTTATCCCTGGACTTTACATGTGCACAATTTAAGTATTTAGAAAGATTAAATTTCTCCAACAAGAACTTTAACTTCCCATGTGTGTACAGGAGCACTGAAAAAAATGCACACACGTATTTAAGAAAGGCTTTAATTTTAGAGTGTCTTCTAAAATATGAATATTCTGGTTTAGGACCTCCCCCTCTTTCCATGTGTAGCAACCTAGTGGGGAGACATACACATATATTGCTCAGAAGGAATTTTAGGGCTGGCCAAATAGGTCAGCAGATTAAAGTGCCTGCAAGCAGGTGCAGAGACCAGAGGTTCAATCCCCGGGCCTGCAGTGCTGGCCCCAGCCCCCTGGGGCACATTGAGACAGCAACTGAGACTGGATGTGGTGGTACATACCTTTAATCCCAGCTCTTGGGAGGCTGTAAACAGGTGGATTGCTACGAGTCCAATCTAGTAGTGAGACCCTGAACACCCTGTAGATCCTTCCCTAAAAACTATAAAATAAATAAATAAAGAATATACTTCATAAAAAAGGGACTTTAATAATTTGACTACCTAAGAGAGCATAACAACCCTCTTGCCTATGAATCCAAAACAAATGTACACAATGTTTAAATTACTAATTCTGCTTTTGTCATACCTCTTTTGGCAACCTCATTAATTTCTAGGAAGACTAATACTTTTAGCAGAGTTCTCCAGTGTTCTTTATGTAATTGTATATGAAGCAAAATAAAACAAAATGGGCAGACATAAGGGATAATGGTCAATCTTGCTTCAGCAAAACACACTAAGTCAAGCCCTTTGTGCTTTTTTTCCATTCTTCCTCCCTGCACCAACTCAAATATAAGAAGGATATGTATTATCCAGAGGAGTAGCCTGAGCCAAGATTTCATTTTGAATTTTAACAAAAATATATCTACAAAACGTGACTTTTTTTTTAAAATTATTTATTTATTTATTTATTTGTTTGCTTGTTGTGTTTGTTTGTTTCTTTATTTATTCATTTTATGGCTGGCTCAGCCTGCCCTGGTGGTGGCGCTGGCGCAGCATGTGGTGCCGGGGATCGAACTGCAGTCCCTGCAGTCGCCTGAGCCCTCCTAAGCAGGCACTTTAGACCACTGAACCATCTCGCCGGCCCCCAAAATGTAACTTTTACTATCTTTTTTTTAGCATAGTTTATACATAGCTAAACCTCTAGAAGGTGATGTGTTTCAAATATTGGCTCAAAATTTGTCCACTACTTTCACACCAGTGTTGAATAAATTACAAAATACTTACATTTGAAAGTTTCTTCTGACTTAGACTCCTTCATGTCTCCCAGTTCCTTCTCTTTTATATCACATGCAATCTAGGCATAAATGTCATTTATATGTGATGCTATAATTTTATTTCTAAAAGATCCTTTCAGAGTAGCTTTTTGATGAATGTTAACACAAAGTATACCAAATTAGCTTACTGACTTAACTTTTGCCATACATCGGCAATTTCTTGAATAACTAGATGAAACATTGTAAAGCTATAACTCATTTGTTCAGTATATATGCAGTATATACAGTAGGCCAATGTTAAGTGACACACATGTAACATAGAAGAACAATAGGTTGGCTGAAACTTTCTAGTGTACACTAACAATACAGCTTTGCATTCTCTTCTTTCCTGCCTGCCTCACCCTTCAGTGAGCTGGCATGGCTGTTGATGTTCCTGGGAAAAACTGATGAGATTTATAAATAAACATACAAGAGGAAAGCTGAGGTTAGGAGGTATCTTTGCTGTGGATGAGAGGAAAGGAGCTGCTTAAGGATTGCAGAGCATTCATTGTTACACTCAGGAGGCTGATGTCAATTTCAGTCTCTCTGCCTAGCAACCTATTTGCAACCTCGGACAGCTTGTTTAAGTGTATCTAGGAACTCTGCATTCTCAGGGGCTGGCTTTGTCTTAGCCTTATATGTGCGATGGATTTCCAGCTTGAGCCACTCCCGACTTCTACCCTTTGCTGTGTTGTAGCTGCAAGCGATGGATGGTCAGCTGGTGCTGGAGGAGCTATATTTGGAGAACTCTGTAAAAATCCCTTCTCATTCTTGAAGCCATTCCATTCTGAGTGAACTTACTCATTAAGGCTAAAGATTCCCAATTCAAGGGTTTGATGTGCCTGTATTCAGCAAGTAGACTACATATAGTCCATTAATCTGCAACAATGGTCAAGTAGCAGCATAGCCCACAACTGTCAGAGATTGTTAGTGATTTGAGCCATTTTCCAGCTAACATATTACTATGGTACTGTTTTATACACCTTGTGGTTATACTTCTCTGCTGGATGTTTAAAACTAAGGGTGAAACTTCTATTAATCAGCTTTTGATGTCTATCAAGGTCAGCTAAGTCTCCTCAGGATTTACCTTAGAA
Source organism: Capromys pilorides (assembly GCA_004027915.1). Classification (NCBI taxonomy): domain Eukaryota; kingdom Metazoa; phylum Chordata; class Mammalia; order Rodentia; family Capromyidae; genus Capromys; species Capromys pilorides. Next base: position 10,168 of record PVKN010023870.1, read on the forward strand.
CTAAGAAGAACACCTCTTAGTTTTTCTATCTGTCAGCCATCTGTATTAGTCATGCTTCACCAGATTGTTTTCTGTGAAAGCTTGGAAGATATGTTTTTCTCTCCTGGTGACTCTGCCAAGGCACACTATACATCATTAAATCATTTTTTCTGTGGCCCCACAATCTTGTTGATCAGAAGATCGGAGATCCAACCAAGTTATACCCCATTGCAGTCTGAGGTCCTCATTGACCTTAGAGAGCTAAAGCCAAAATATTGGCTATCCTTTTAACTAATCTATCTCTCTAATTTTTGGTCTGAAAACCTCAGTTATTGAACATCCAGAAAAGGAAGATTCATTACATCACATTGTAAAGGAGGCAGTAAACTTAATAGTTCTATCCTATCTAAATATCACATTCTAGAACATTAAATGGATCTATTGTTTTCTAATAACCATGGCTATTCTAATATTTAATTCCTTATAGTATGCTAAAAGACAACAATTACATACTTTTGCATAGAAATTTAGAAATCTAACCCACACATAACATTGTAGCACAACAATCATGACATTTTATAACAGACTTAAGTTTTCATTTTGACATAACATAACCCTTTTCATCAATCATCTCTATCTAGTACGTGAGAATGTTTCACACAGTTTGTTGACACTTAAGGGGATATACTCTACAAGTTTTTTGTTAAAGGTAGAGCGCTTAATTCAAAAGAAAAATCTTATCACCATAAATAACCCCTGCTTGACGTTTTGGAACACCTATTAATCTAGAGTCATGATTACATTTAATACACTGTGAGATTAACAATAATGATTTTTTTTTTTTTTTTTTTTCCAGCTTAGCCTGCATTGAGGGCAGGGCTGGTGCAGCATGTGTTGCTGGGGATCCAACCATGGTCTACTGCACTTGCCTAAGCTTGCCTAAGTAGGCATTTTAGACCACTGAGCTATCTACCCCACCCTAACAATAATGAATTTTCACATGACCTTGAAAAACCTTTATTTCTTAATTTAGTTTTATATAAAAAGCATCTTTTATGAGAAAACTTTATTGTATTTTTTAATTATTTTATATTATTTTATTTAGTTTTTAAAATTACTTTTAATAAGAATTATAATGTGACAGTTTCAAAACATGTTAGTAGTACATTCACAATAATTGATACAATGCATATTGTTGTCCTCATTGTAGTTATACAGGGCACAGCATGTAGACATGATAAATTTTCTAATGGCTATTGATACAATAGATTTCTTCTCTTTGACTTAAGAGAAGGTAGCTGTATATATAGTCAAATGTTCCATAACTTCAGTTGGTTACTGACAAAATTGGCAATGTTGGAAGCTGTTGATTTGAGCCTTTTACAGCTCAGCATACTAAACTACCCTTATTTTTTATGCATCATGTTTAAGCTTTTCTAATGGGTGGTTAAGGGCAAGTTAAAGCAAAACCTGTATAACAAAACATGTACTTTTTGTATCTCTCAAGGTCAGTCAAATCCCCTCGGATTTACTTTGGAACCATGTACAGTGCTTTGTAGAACGGTTGACAGTGTCAGCTGTCTGGATGAGTCATGGCCATTGCTTGATGTTTTGGAACACCTATTCATCTAGAGTCATGATTACATTTAATACACTGTGAGATTAGCAATAATGATTTTTTTTTTTGCCAGCTTAGCAAAAACTGCCAGAGAGCAGTTTGCTCTCTGTAAAAGCCTGAGAGAATGTTTTCTCTCCAGGTGACTCTCCTTAGGCACACTATATGCTTTCAATCCCTTTCCTCTGTGGTCCCTTAATATCCTTGAACAGAAAATTTGGGAAATCACTAAGTTATAGGATATTACAGCACAGGTTCTGTTCTATTCTGAGTTCTCATTGATCTGGAAGGGTAAGGCCAAAATATTGGCTATCCTTATCGCCATCTTTTATTTCTTTAATTTTTGGTCTGTAAACTTATATTCTTAGCCCTCCAGAAGAAAAGCTTAGTGATACTATTACTCCAAAACATGGGTGCTTGAGCTTACTATCACTGTCTTTCTGAATATCAAATATCTTAGACTTAACTTGGAATTGGTATTTTCCATAAATCATTGATAATTCTAATAAATCTCTGTGAAATGTGATAAAAGCCATTATACATTTTTACATAGATATTTAGAAATATAAGCATATACCAAATTTTAACCTGTCTACCCTTTGACATTTCTCCTAGTCTCTTACTCTCATTTAATACCAGTTTTTGTTTTCTTGTAAACCAACCATTTGCTTGAGAGAGAGTATAACAGTAACTTAAATTACATTAGAAGCAGCACATATCTAAAAGACCAGAATGACAGTCATTCCAAGCACAGTTTTAGTGTTACACACTGCTATCATCAGTGTCAAAACATTTTGGGGTTTCTTAGAACCCTTGTCTAATTCATCCTGTGCATATAAGTGTGTAGTTTTGCTCCTGATATGTTTCCTCTCTTTTCTGTTTCCAGTCAGTTTGCTGTTTAACCCTTAAGTCCTTGACTTCCATTCAGTTGTGTTATGCCTCTCCATTTTTATTTATTCTTTTGAGTTCTTACACTAGGGAGGGTATATGATATTTACAAATGTAGGTCTGGCTTATTTCACTTATCAGTATATGTTCAAGATACATTCACTTATATATGAAGTCTTCTAGTTTATCATTCTTTATAGCAGAGTAATATTCCATTCTATAAAAATACTACATATTTTTCAAACATTTTTCGTATGATGGACATTTTGATTGTATCCAAGATTTGGCTATTATGTATTGGGCTGCTATAAACATAGGTGCACAGATATCACTATGGTATGATGTTTTCAGTTCTTCTGGGAAAATTCCAAGTAGTGGGATAGCTGGATTGAAAGGGATTTCCAGCTCTAGTTTTTAAGGAGCCTCCATACTGTTTTACATAATGGTTGCACCAGTCTGCATTCCCACCAGCAGTGGAGAAGGGTTCCTTTTTCCCCACAGACTCTCCAAAACTTGTTGTTGGTTGATTTCTTTCACTCTTTCTGGGGTGAGATGGTATCTAAGTGTTGTTTTAATTTGAATTTCATGAATGGCTAGCGATGTGGAGCATTTCTTCATGTATTTGTAGGCTTCTTGAATTTCTTTCTCTGAGAAGTGTGTGTTTATCTCAGATGCCTATTTCTGGATTGGGTCTTTGAATTTTGGGGTCCTAATGGCTTTTAGTTCTTTATAAATTCTAGATAGAAGATCTTTGTCCAAATACTTATTAGTTAAAATCTTTTCAAAATTTGTGGGTTGTTTTTTCACTCTATTGGTAATTTCTTTTGAGGTAAGAAAACTTCTTAGGCACAAGAGGTCCCAGGTGTTGATTCAAATGTGCATTTTGATTTTTGTCCATGAACTCTTTGCCTACCCTGATGTTTTCAACATTTTCTCCCACTTTCTCTTCCAGGAAATTAAATGTTTCTCTTTTAATATTTAGATCTTTAATCTATTTTGACTTTAGTTTAGTGCACGATGATACCCTTGGGTCATGTTTTAGTTTTTGGCACATAATGATCCAGTTTTTTCAGCACCATTTATTAAAGAGGCTATCTTTCTCCCAGTAAACATATTTGGTCCCTTTGTTGAAGATAAGGTGGCTTAGTGTTCTTGTATTTGCTTCTGTATCTTCTAATCTACTCCACTGATCCTCAGGTCTAATTTTTTTTGCAAATAGCATGCTGATTTTATCACTGTAGCTTTGTAGTATAATTTTAGGTCAGGAATTGTAATGCCTCCTGCATTACCTTTGTTGCCCAGGATTGTCTTTGCAATTCTAGGTCTTTTTGGTTCCAAATAAATTTTAGGAATGACTTCTCCAGGCCTGTGAGGTATGTTGATGGTATTTTGATAGGAATTGCATTAAATCTGTATAACAATTTAGGGAGTATAGCCATCTTCACAATGTTGGTTCTTCCTATTCAGGAGCAGGGAATATCTTTCCATCTTCTGAAATCTTCTAGTATCTCTTTTTTCAGAGTACTGCAACTTTCATTGGAAAGCTCTTTTACTTCCTTAGTTAGGTTAATTCCTAAGTATTTCATTTTCTTCAGTGCTATCATAAAAGATACTATTTCTCTCTCAGTGTGCTTGTTATCTGTGTAGAGGAAAGCTATTGACTTTTGTGTGCTGATTTTGTAACCTGCTATACTACTGAATTTGTGTATTAATTCTAGTAGCTTGTTGGTGGAGTTTTTGGGGTCTTCCAAATAAATTATTATGTCATCTGCAAATAATGATAATTTAACTTCTTCTTTACCTATTCTTATTCCTTTTATTTCTCTCTCTTGTCTAATGGCTGTGGCTAATGATTCCAGAACTATATTGAATAGGAATGGTGATAGAGGACGTCCTTGTCTTGTACCAGATTTGAGAGTAAAAGACTTCAGTTTTTCCCCATTTAGAATTATGTTAGCTGTTGGATTGTCATAGATGGCTTTTATCA
>PVKN010023871.1:0-14157 GCA_004027915.1 Capromys pilorides
GACCAGAGCATTTAAGTTACTAGAAGTTTTTTATTTTCTGCACACCACAGAAATGGCTGGCTCACACAAACAACTGCAGCCCTTCGGAAAGTGCTCAATGGGCTGTCGCTTCCTAGCCCAAACCCCCACGGACTAAAGAAGGTCTTCATCCTCACAGGAGAAGCAGGGACCTTCTAATCTACAGCCACCAAGAGCTCTCTACACCAGTGGTACATCTTCTGCTCACATCAAGAACAAATGGAGGGGCCAGGAGATAGCTCAGGGGCACAAGTGCCTGCTTGGCAAGTGCAAGGTCCTGAGTTTGATCCCTGGTTCCACAAAAAAAGAAAAAAAAAAAAGGAAAACAGAAACTTCCAGGCCCAGATGTTAATGAATTGTTCCTCCTGCTAAACACACAATCCTTGAGCTCAAAAGACACTGAGGACACTAAGACCGAAGTCCAGCACCAGATTCTCTGTTCTCTCAATGGAGAACGGATCTTCATCTGCCTAGAAAGATGAAAAAACTGTAAGCCCATACGGGGATCAAACCTCGGTCCCTGCGGTCGCTTAAGCTTGCCTAAGCAGGTGCTTTAGACTGCTGAGCTGTCTCACCAGCCCCCAACCCAGCTAATTAATAAATGAAGAAACCTGTTTCTAGACTATGAGGGTCGCTGGCTGCCCTGCCAGTTCTGACACCGGCCTCTGGGAACGCGGCTTTCTCCACTCGGCGACTTCTGTTGCCTCTTGCCACCTTTGCCACTGGGGTCTTTTGGACACTGGCACATGGCAGCCACACTCCTTCACTGGACCCAAAGGGAATTCATCAGGAAGGGAGGAAATGGAGTGAGGGGGGACCTCCCCAGCTCTCTGCACCCCAGGCTCAGCTCCCAGCTCCTGGGTGGGGTTCACACAGATGCCAGAGGTTCCTCAGAATCGCGGGCGCACGCCCCACTAACTCCTTTCTCCGCTCTGTCTTCAAGAGCACGAATACACTGATCTACTAATGTAGCAGTTTTCACCTGTGGCTACATGGAATGGAATCAACTGGAAGCTCTGTAATGCCAGATTCCACACAGCCTTACACAGAGAAGGTTAATCGAATCCAATAAAAAAAACTACTGTACCACCAGGAGTGGTGGTACATGTCTGTAAGCCCAACACTCAGGAGCCTGAGGCAAGAGGATCACTGTGAGTTCGAGACCAGCCTGGACTACAAAATGAGCTCAAAGCCAGCCTGAGCTACACAGCCAGACCCAGTCTCAACATGAGGAAAAAAAAAAACACCGAACTACTGCACCTCGTACAACAGCTAAAGCAAGGCTACAAGCTTAGGCTTCTGCAGAATCAACTGCATTTCTACACATCAACAACAAACCACCCAGACACGAGATGAAGAAAACAATTATACTCATAATGGCATCGAGACTAAAAGAGCTAGAAATACATTTAATATAAGAAATGTCAGACTTGCACAAGGAATGCAATCTACACACTGTTAAGTAAGGATCTAAACAGGTGAAAAGCTCGCTCCTGTTCACAGCCCGGAAGACTTCGTGCTCGTGCAGCCCCCAGTTGGTCTGCAGGCTGAGTGCGATTCCATCAAAAGCGAGCTGGCTTCTCTGCAGAAAATGACAAATGCTTTCTAAATTCATATGATGAGGCAAGTGACACTATCAAAAATAGCCAGTCTCTGAAAAAGGTTAGTGAGCCTGCACTTCCTGACGTAAAAATTGTCGTCACAAAGCTATAGTCATCAAGACAGTGTTACTGCCAAACACACAAAAGCACGGGGCAGGAATGACAGCCAAAATGGAAAGCCCAAGATTAAATAATGAACCTTTGACAAAGGGACCGAGACTGGGCAAGAACAATCTTGGGGGAGACTGAACTTCCGCAAATCAAAGCATGAAGTGGGTTCCTAGCGGACAACATGGAAAAAGATGCCCCTCCATAGGATGCTAAGACCAAGTGGGAGAGCTAAGATTTGTGCCCAGAGTTACTGGGTGGGGGGGGCGCGGCGGCCTGCATACAATGTAAGGGACAGAGGTTTACCTCTCTCCTTCTCTCTGCTGCTTTTGCTGTCTTTTGAAGCTCTGTGAGTGTGAGACCAACCTGCGCTACAAAAGTGAGCTCAAGGCCAGCCTGAACTACACAGTGAGACTCTGTCTCAAAAAGACAAAAAATAAATAAAAATAAAAAATAAAAAATAAAGGGATGGTGACACATACTTTAATCCCAAATATATAGTGAGCTGGGCATGGTGGTGCATGTTTTCACACTTTGCCCTGGGGACACTGAGGCAGGAGGAGTGCAAGTTACAGTAGGGGTACCTGGTGAGTTTAAGGCCAGGCTAGAGTATAGCAAGACCACATCTCAAAAAACAAAAACAAAAAACCCTTAAGATTACGCTGAGGCTGTAGCACAGCAGTGGAGCACATGTCTGGCCTGTACGAGGCCCTAAGATCTATCCCCAGCACAAGGGGGAAAATGTTCAACATTACAAAAATGTATGTTGTATGTTATCAAAATAACAGTGATGTGGGCCGGCGAGATAGCTCAGTGGTCTAAAGCGCCTGCTTGGGGCCGGCGAGATGGTTCAGTGGTCTAAAGCGCCTGCTTAGGAAAGCTCAGGCAACTGCAGGGACTGCGGTTCAATCCCTGGCACCACATGCTGCGCCAGCACCACCACCAGGGCAGGCTGAGCCAGCCACAAAATAAGTAAAGAAACAAACAAACACAACAAGCAAACAAATAAATAAAATAAAATAAATAAAAAATAAAAATAAAGCGCCTGCTTAGGCAAGCTCAGGCAACAGCAGGGACAGCGGCTTGATCCCTGGCACCACATGCTGCGCCAGCCCCACTCCTAGGACAGGCTGAGCTGGCCATAACACAAAATAACGGTGATGGGCCGGCGAAATAGCGCACAGGGACTGCTATTCAATTTCCAGCACCACAAGCCCTGCCAGCCAGGGTGGGCCAAGAAGGCTGCAAAAAAAGAAAATGAAACGAAGGGCTGATGGTATAGCTCAGCATACTAAGCACTTGCTTAGGTAAGCACAAGGACCGGGGATCGATCCCTGGCACTGCATACCCTGCTGGCCCCGCCACCCGGGTGCACTAAGCTGGCAGAAACCAGGAGGATCACTACGAGTCTGAGCTTCGCAGTGAGACCCTACATCAAATACATAATAAATAAATAAATAAGCCAGATCAGAGCTGAGGGCGCAATTTAATGGCAAACTGAATGCCTAGTGCAGCCGGCACATGCCTACAAGTCGAGCACGCTGGGGGGCGTCGGAGTGCTGTGGGAGCCGAGCCTCTGCTTTGGCTGCCACCCAGGGCAGAAGCCTCCCCAGCCCCACAGGAGATCTGACTTAGCCTCTCACGTCAGTACGTCTTGGCTAAAGCTCAGGCTGCAGATTAGCTTTGCCGGGTGAGTGCACTGCCCTGGACCAACGCTGAGCCGAGCCACAGGCCCCCTGGGGCCTGATGACCACAGGGCAGAGAGCCTCAGCATGAGGGAGGACCTGGGTCTACCGCCCCCACCTGCCACAGGTGCTCCTGCTCTGCCCCTGGCCGTGAGTCCCTGATGCATCGACTCCAGACAGACGCCTAGAGCCCATGCCTGACCTCTGCCAGCCCCCGCCGCAGACAGACTGAACCCAGAGGAGTGGCTCTGTCCCCTACCACACACACGCTCCTCTAGAGGCTGAGGAAGCCCAAGCAGAGCACAGCCTCTCCAGGTACCCGGGTCCTCCAGCCCTGACTGGCAACTTAAACTCACTATCCGTATCTGGAAAAAGGGACACTTTCTGCCACAAGGGGACAAAATGAGAAAACAGGAAGGTGGCTGACAAGTGAGGCCCACAGGTCTCTCCTTTCTTCTTGGTTTTGAGCAGTGGAGACCTAACCATGAACTCCTGGCACGTGGCGCAGGCCCTGGGCTTCCGGTCACCTGAACACCAGCCCAGCCAGACACACGCACACATGGAAGAAATGCTACCACCAGCAACCTTTCACAGTTGCAGAATGTCACTGACTTAGCGCAAGAATTACAGTGAAAAGTACCAGTGAGTGCTGGGGAGACAGCTCAATAGAATAAGCGCCTGCCCGACAAGCTCAAGGTCCTGAGTTCAATCCCCGGTATCAAAAGAGAGAGAGAGAGAGAGAGAGAGAGAGAGAAAAGGAGAAACGTATCAGTGATCCCCACGTAGGATTTTTTTCCCCAATGGTGCAAAAGCACACCATACACCTACCCTGTTTTCCACTCTTGGCAGAGCATTCAATAAATTACATGAGTACATGAGATACTCAGTATTTTATCCTAAACAGGCTCTGGGTTTGGTGATTTTGCCCCATGGCAGGTCAATGTGTTCTGAGCCCATGAAGGGGGATTAGACTAAGCGAGGTTAGGTGCATTAAGTGTCTTTTTAATATTTTCCAACTTCTGATGAGTTTATCAGGACGTCTACTGTAAACTGAGAAGCATCTGCAATATGCAACTTAAACCAAATAATTTTTGTTTTTGTTTTTTGAGACTGGGTCTTGCTACGTAGCCCAGACTGGTCTTAAACTTAGTGATCCTCCTGACTCGACCTCCCAAGGGCTCAGATTACAGGCATGGGCCATCAAACCCAGCCTGACCTAAATAATTACCATCTGTTTCCAAACACTGACACGGAGATGCCTAAAAACAGAAATATAGGAGTTGTCTGGGCCTCAGATAAAAACCCCACAAGCTGCAACCTGCCCTCCTCAGCCCACCCACACTGCATCTGCAGTGCCAAACACAGCCTGCAGCCGCCCACCCACCCACCAGGCCGCAGAGCTGCTCACTTTCCTCCCTCTGAAGGAAGAAGGCTTCGCATGAGTCAGCCACCAGCTGAGCCAGTGGCTGCTAACTACAGGCTGGGGACCCAACAGGAATCCGGAAGCTTTGCAGAAGGCTGCACGGTTTAATGGGTTTTTATGTATTTTGTGACAGGGTCTCACTTTGTGGCCCAGGCTGGCCTTGAACTCACAACTGTCCTTCTGCCCCAGCCTCCCAAATACCGGGATTACAGCTGCGCACCATAACTAGCTCTGCAGAAAGCTACATGATGATCTTGACCCCAGCCTGAGTCCTGGACCCGGAAGGCAGGCACCTTCCTGGGTAGTGGCTTCCTCGTTCTCACACAGCCCACCCTGGGACGACGACGGCCGCAGAGGCAATCCACATCCTGAGAATGCAGACCGCGTAGCACAATGGTCACAACTGGGGCCCCACAACAGCCGGGCATCTTTCTAGTTACTCCACGTGCCTAACAGCAGCAGCCCTCCCGAAATCGCATCAGTGATCGAGACATGGTCTTTCCTCCTTCAAAACTTTCTCTCCGGAGTCCACAGTATTCCAGACCAACCCCGAGGGTGGGGGTAGGGGGTGGAGGGAGGAGTTAGCTTTAAAACAAACCACTCCTCTCCTCTCTCTCCCTGTCTGCCCATCTCCCCATCCAGTGCTAGGGACAGAACCTAGGGCCTCGCACATGTGAGCCTATGGCTGCAGCACTGAGCTGCAACCCCAGCTCTTTCTCCTCTTCTTAGCTGGGGCGTCCACAGAAGAGATCATGAGTATCGACATAAAGGTGGCCAGAATTTCCATTTTTGAGGCACAGTGCCTCCAGAAATGGTTGTTTTGTTGTTCAAATGAGTGTGTTGGTCTTCTACATGAAACATCCTTATTTGGGTCATGAGAAGAGGAAGAAAAAGGGGTCAGAAGACTGAGTCCGGCTAAGGGGCTCTGGGAGGCTGCTGGGGTGCTTCTTGGGGAAAGTCCCATCAAGAGGATCCCAGGCTCATCCGGAAAGCTTCAGCTCTTCCGTGTAATGAGCAGCTGCACTGCAACAGGGCGCCCTGCCTCCCTCACAGGGCTAGGAAGGGGAGGAATCCACAGCAGGGCAGAGCGGACTGGCGTGGAGCTTGGTGCAAAGCTCTTGCCCAGTGCGGGCAGGGTCCTGGGTTCCATCTGAGCACGCAAAGGATCAGAGGGGCGAAAGTCACAGGCATGGCCAGTTCTGCTCCTCACCATGGCGGTCTGCAGATGCACATGGTATCTGAAGTCTGAATCCCTGGACAAATTGTTTAACTCCTCTAGCCTTGGCTCCTCTATCTGAACACTGGGGATAGTAGCTACTTAATACAAAGGGAGCTAGGTGCGGTGAGGCAGACCAGGATACTCAGGGGGCTGAGGCAGGAGGATCCCCTTAAGTGCAGGAGTTTAAGACCAACCCGGGAACAGCAAAGCTCTGCCTCAACAAAATAATAAAACACGCGTCCATTCTTCTAGGCACGCAGAAAGTTCAGTGTGTTATAGATGGTCACCACCCTCCTCCCCTTCCTCCGCCTCAGTGACCTTTAGCAGTCCTCTTCAGACCTGTGCATGGTTTCACACTGCCAGACTTGGCAGCAAGGGGCTTGCTGACTATGCAGGTCATGACCTGACCACGATGGCCAGGTGGAGTGGCAGGGCCAGACACAACAGCCTTGGGGCGCTGAGGGTCCACACTGCCTGCTGAAGCACCCTAGCCAAGGCTCCACGTTTGCCCCATCCCCAGCATGCCTTGCACTGCCCTGCCTCCCATCTCCTCTCTGGCAAACACCTGCTCATCCTCCAGAGTTCCCACAAACTTGGTCTTTTCTGCCGGCCCTCCCCAATCTCTTCGGAACAACAGCGTCACACGTGTCCCCACAGCTCTTTGCACCAACAGCAAGGCAGCAAACCCACGTTCCGCAGTAGCCAGTTCACACCTCCACTCCCACGTGATGTAACCTGTGTTCCAGAACCCACGCAAGGCCGCCTTCTACCCAGCTGCGAAGTGTGGAACCCTCCCTGGGAAGGAGGGACAGCAGAGCGGAGTACGCACCCTTTGGGCTGCAGGTGAACACTGGGACCTTCTTTTTCCCCACAAAGCCTCACTACAGCTCTGAACCGAACCCCGGACTCCCTCACTTTCGCCAACTTCTGGATCACCCTCTCTCTTTCCTTTCCCGTGGCACAGGCAGCCCCAGTCACCACTGACTCAGGGAAAGCCTTACGATGATGCAGCCCAGGCGCAGGAGAGCCTCTGGGCCTTGGAAGAGGGATGGCTAAGCACGGTGGAAGAACCACAACCACACCGGTCTGCAGGCCTCTAGGAAGGACAGAAAACCCGGCGTGGGCAGACTAGGGCAGTCACAGGGTGTCCCCTGACTAATGCCACCGTGTACCCAACCTGCCCTCCACCAGCTTGCACATTCGTGTCTGCTGAATGAGTAAGTGAATGAACGGACCTGTGCCCACCTGGACACTTGATGGCTAAGGTTTTCAGGGCTCCTCCAGAAACCAAACCATTCAGCCATTCAAGATTTCTAGCCCCGGGCCGGCGAGACAGCTCAGGGGTCTAAAGACTCAGCGGTCTAAAGCGCATGCCTAGGAAAGTTTAGGCAACTGCAGGGACCGCGGCTCGATCCCCAGCACCACATGCTGTGCCAGCCCCACCCCCAGAGCAGGCTGAGCCGGCCATAACAGACAAAAATAAATGAGGTTTCAAAAAAATTAAATTAAGTCAAAAAGGATTTCCAGCCCCAACCAAGTATCTGTCCACAATTCCCGCCCACTCAGAGGCGGTGTCGCTACCGCGCGCTGCCTCCAAGCCCACGCGCCACTCCCGCCCCCATCCACCCAGCGCCCGCGTTCCTAGCCCACGCACCCCCAGCCCACGCACTCTCCCAGTCCACGCTCCGCCCCCAGTCCACAAACCACCCCTTCCCCCCAGTCGACAAACCTCCCTCGTCCAGCGGATTCCTGGGCGCGGCAGGTGGGAGGCGCCCAGGCAGCGGCCCGAGGTCTGCGACCCGCTGGGGTCCCGCCCCGCCCCCGCTCCTTCCTGTCGGGCGTGTGGTTCCCGGGTGGCCTCGCGGGGCGGCCCGGACCCGGCTGCAGGGTCTGGACCTCGGCCGCCCCCTACCCCTACCCTCCCCACCCCCCGTTCCCCGGGCCCCGCGCACCTGCAGCCGGAGGAGCTCGGTGCCGCCCGCGAGGCCCACGTGGGGAGAAGCGACAGTGCCGCTCCTGTCGACCGGGACGGGACAGCTGGGCGCGGACGTCGGCCGAGCGCGCTCCCCACTCCGCTGGTAGCTGCCCCGGAGCGCGGTGCCCGAGCGACTCACCAAAGACCAGCGGCGCGCGCGGACTCCGGCGGAGGGTGCGCGGCGGCGACGCAGCCAAATCCCGAGCTCGGCCCCGCCCTCCGCCACGCCACGCCCTCCGCCCCGCCCAGCCACGCCCCTCAGGTGCCGGGGCTTGGGGGTTAGGGTGGAGGTGGGGTGAGGGGGGGGCTGGGTTCGGGGGTGACGCCCGCCCCAGGGCCTGCCGCGCCGCTGTGGTCATTTCATGCTAGTAGTGTTGGGACATCTCCTAGTCACCCACTGAAAACTGCTTGCAGATGCTCACAGGCTGTTTTGGAACAGCCGCTGGTGGCAGGCAGTTGTCCGTCCTCACGGGACCAGGAAGGGGAAAATGTGAGTCAAGCCACAGGGGTCATGAATAATTTGATCCGTGCGGTGGCCCTGCCAGAAGCCACAGGCCTCACTGTGGTGCGAGGAGGAGGGCGAGGAGGGGGGAATCCTACACACCCCAAAGGGAAGCACTGGACCACAGCCGAAAGAGGAAAAGAAACAGGAAAGCAAATGTCCAAAAAGGAAGAGGAAGGAAACAGGGACAAGAAAGTTGTTCTGCTGTGTGGAATGAAAACTGAATCTAAAGAAAAAAAAAAAAAAAAAACTGCAAAGAGCCTTAACCAGAAATCACATGATTGTATAATATAACAGGGAAGTCACAACGATTTTTTTCTTTTCCATCCTTGTTTAAAATGGGTGTGGCATGGGGCCGGGTAGATAGCTCCAAGGCACGTGCCTGCCTGACAAGTTCAAGGTCATGAGTTTGAACCCCGGTCCCGCAAAAATAATAATAATAATAATAAAATAAATAAATAATAAAAATAAAATGGGTGTGGCACTCAGTGGAAAATGTATTATTGTAAGAATTACATGATGAAGTATAGTTTAAATTTAGGCAGCATTACAAAACGAGAAAAACATCAGGCAACATTATCGATACTTCAAGTTGCTTTATCAGAGTTGTATAGCCTCACAAAGATAAAAAGGATAAAAAGGTGTATTTTGATTTCTTTGTATATATTCTATTATTTTTATTTTTTAATGTATTTGGTACAGGGTCTCACTACACAGATGGGACTTATAGTGATCCTCCTGTTTTCAGCCTCCCAAGAGCTGGGATTACAGGTGCATGCCACCATGCCCAGTCTCAATCTCATTCGCCATCTCAGCTGGCCTGGGGGGTACAGGGCCAGCACGGCAAGCCAGGGTTAAACCCTTGGCCCCTGCATCTGCCTAAGCAGGCGCTTTAGCTCAGATAGCACTGAGCTATCTGGCTGGTCCAAATTTTTTTTTTAAAGTTTATTTTTTGCAATACTGGGAATTGAACCTAGTGCGTGAAGTATGAGAGATAAATGCTCTACCACAAGAATACACTCTCCAGCTTCTTAATTTTTATTTTGAGACAGGTCCTGGCGAAGTGGTCCAGGGTGGCTTTGAACTTTGACCCTCCTGCTTTAGCCTCCCTGAGTAGCTGAGATTACAGGCATGGATCTCAACACTCAGCTAAGTAATATTTTTAAATACAGTATCTGAGGTTTCTGGCAGTCAATTAAAAGAGAGAGATAAATAAAAAATAAGAAAGATATCAGCTGGGTAAGGTGGCCCATGCTTGTAATCTCAGCACTCAGGAGGCTGAGGCAGGAGGATTGCTGCAAATTCGAGGTCAGCCTGGACTACATAGTGAATTCATGGCCAGTCTGAACTGCAAATTGAGATTAGGATAAGTAGAACAAATTTTTCATTTGATCCAATTTATAGCCTTAACTCTAAATGAAACTTGTGGTTTTTATTTGAAGCTTAGATTGACTCTGAAAGGGATGTCAAGAGAATAATCTAGAAATCTTGAACAAAGGCAGGTTCCCTCTTCCAGTCATTAGTAGGAAGGGTGCACTGTACATCTGGATGACAGAGATCCCCGCTGCGTTCTGCTCAGCCCTCTCTCCCTGCTTCAGGCTGGGGCCTGAGGGGTGCCAGGGCCATAGGGGGCAGCAGACCCCACAATCCAGCCAGCAATGCCAGCCCACAAAACCAGCAGTGCCTTCTGATCCAATATCAAGGGCTTTCTAGACCTGTGTTTGTTTGCTTGCTTTTTGGTGGGACCGGGGTTTGAACTCACGACCTTGCACTTGCCAGGCAGGCACTTGTGCCACAGAGCTATCTGCCCAGTCTCCTTCTAGGGTTTTCTAGGACAAGTGCATTTTTAGAGCCATCTGTGGGCCATCCACCTGCCAGCCATGCTCCTAGAGTCAGCCCAGAATCTTCCTGCGGATTCTTGCCAGGTGGAGCTTAATTCCTAATAACCCAACCTCAACACTACCCAATTCTCTTCTTACTTGCATCACTTCTGAATGCTAAGCTCTGCCTCTGGGGTTGTTCTTTTGAGACAAATTCTTGATAAATTGTCCAGGATGGCCTCAAACCTCTAATCTTCCTGCCTCAGGCGCTCAGAGTGCTGGGAGACTAGGCCTGTGCCACCACACCCGGCTCTCCTCTGCCCTCTTAAACAGTGTTCCGAGCAGAGTATGGTGGAGCATGCTTATAATTCCAGTGACTCAGCGAGGCTGAGGCAGGAGTATCACATTTGAGGCCAGCCTGGGCCACTTAGCAACACAGCCAGACCATTTTGTTTGGTCCCAAAATACGAAAAGGCTGGAGATATGGCTCTGTGGTGGAGAGCTGCAGACCCTGGGCTCAAGCCCTATCCAACCCGACCCACCCACCCACAGACATGACTCTTCTTGGTGACACCAGGTCATTATTACCAACACGACTTCCTGTGTTGTGACACAGGAAGCTGCGGCCCCCGCAGTGCTGTCCTGCTCCACAGAGACCTCTGTGGCCTGAGCACTTCTCTGGGTACTTTCACACTCAGCCTGGGGTGTGGCGTCAGACCCACTTTCTGCGGGTGATGGCTTTCTTTCCCTTTTACAGTTGAGTCTCACACCGGGGGCCGCTCCTCTCCTGGGCCTGCAGAAGAGCCCTTCACACACACCTTGTCCTGTCTGTAGTCAAGGGCAGAAGTTAGCCTTTGATAACAAAATTAAGACCTTTCACTCCTTCCCAAGTGTGGTCCCCTACAACCTCTTTGGAGGCTGCTCTGACAAGCCCAGGTCACCGTCAGTCTCCGGGGCGTGGTGCAGGAACTCCTTGATCACACAGGATGACTTGATCTTTTCAGCTGTGGCCTGAGGCTTCCGGCCAGCTCACCACAGACCAATGTTCCCAGGGAGAGCTCAGCACAGGCCAAAGTTCCCCTCTCCAGCCACAGGTTCCTACACTGAGACCTGCATGGGATGCTCAGGGGTCAAGGGGCAGGGGCTCGTGTAAGGAGTGGCAGCAATTGGAAACAGGTCACGTGTGTGTGTGTGTGTGCGTGTGTGTGTGTGTGTGTGCGCGCGCGTGTGTGTGTGTGTGTGTGTGTGTGTGTGTGGACAAGAGAAGGCCAAAGTGCCTAAAGCAATCAAGCTGCCTTAGTCCTGAGAAAAACATCTTGCCTGAGACAGTTCTAGTCTTTAGTTACTAGGCAAGCCTGTGTCTCGTGCTACTGTGTCAAAAGTATAAATAACTGCCCTATGGGGGTAGGGGGATTCCTCTGCTCCCTTCACGAGAGAGGCTTCCACCTGACTTCAGCTTCTGTCTAGTTATTTTCTAAATCCTCTCACCATTTGCCTCAGCAGCATCAAGAGCGGCGTGGGCTGTGGCAAATTGGCACCCAAACAGGAACCGATTACCATTGTTATTTGGGTCCCAGGACTCAAACTCAGGACCTTGCGCTTGCCAGGCAGGCACTGTGCTGCTGAGCTATGTCAGCAGCCCCTCCAGATTATTAATAGAGTGTAAACTACAAGAAAACCATGTTTCATCTTGAGGATGGAGAGGGAGAAAAAAACAAACAACAACAAAAACAGTCCTTAAATCAATCACCATAAGGGCAGAACGTAAAGGAGAAGCTGAAGGACTGGGCAGTGCTGGCTGCAGCCCGCCCGGAGCGTCCACGGTGTGACTGACTGCCCGAAGATCTGGCAGGAATCTCTGCCGTCCTGACTTCTTTTTTGGTTATAAAACTTGGGGTACTCCTAGGGCTACTGCAGTACTCTTAAGCGCCCCGCCATCATCTGTTCATTAGGCAGTATATGAGCTACTGTAATCTCCTGAGTGAGGGGCCACTGGCTGGCCCACACAGGATCACCAGACAGCCGAGTCGTGTGTGGGGCTGGAGAGAAGAACAAGGCAAAGTGTGGGACTTTGTACAAAGGTACAAGTGGCTTGTACCGAAGCGGTCCCTTTTAGGACTAACTGGAAGAGGTGGGTGCCTTCCTTGATGTTACCAAGCCCTTGAGTGAGAAAACAAAACAAAACAAAAAACCATTGTTGCAACATCTGATGAGTCACCAGAAAGATAGGATTCCCCCAAGTGCCCTGTAGCCTGTAATATGTCGTGACAGGGTGACAGGCTTGGTGACAGCTCTGCTTGGAGTCCCTGTTCACGCTCTTTCATGGCTGGGTGTGGAGAACAGAGGACCCTGGACATATGCCCTCCAGATGTTCAAGGAGTCCGTGGGTATCAGATTGTAGCTGGGTCGGCGTCATGTGGAATCAGAAAGGAAACCTGTGCACACCATATTTGGTGTGGACAGTCTGTGACTCAGTCTGCTGTTGTCTTCATGCATGCTTTCATGTTTCTGTGTGTTGAATGTCTTTGTCTTCTTCATCCAGCACTATAAAATTCCTCCATGTTAAGAGTGAAGAATAAAAAGACTTATTCTTTTTTTTTTTTTGTCTTTTTGAGACAGGGTCTCGCTATGCAGTTCAGGCTGGCCTTAAGCTCACTTTTGTAGCCCAGACTGGTCTTGAACTTGCACTGATTCTCCTGCCTCAGCCTCCCAAGTGCTGGGATTACAGGCGTGCGCCACCACGCCCGGCCAAAAGACTTATTTTTAAGGTCAGTGGGCACAACAGCCACAGTAAAGCGGTAATTTCTGGGAAAAACTTTGAGGAAGAATTTAGCGGCACCTGAGTGCCAGGGGTCTCCAGGCACTGTAGGTTACTAGTACATTATGCAAAATAATGAACAAGACTTCAGTTCCAATAAAAAAAAGTGAGACTCCCTCCACACTGCCACGCGTGTTACTCCCAAGTGCCACAGCACACTCTGGCGTGGGGTGCCCGACACTTTGCACAGCTGCTCCCCGATACATGCAAGCCCGGATTACCTCCACCATGCAACAGTGACAGTAACTCGGACATAAGCATCCTCAAACCAGGAGGGCATGCTGGAGCCACAGACTTCAGAGTCGCTGGGATCAAAGGTATGTTTCCTGCTCCATCACGGAGCAAGTGGCTCCTCCTAGGGCAGAGGTGGCAGACCCCAGGCGCGTGTGCCAACGCCAGCACACAGAGCCCTTTGTCAGCATTAAGCCAAGTCATCCCAACAGCTGAGCGTCGGTAACATTTGCTTTTGCTAAACGAAAACCTCAGTGTTCAGGTTTAATGGCTGTGTTGGCACTTTTTGTGATAAATAAGTGGATTTTGGGTGGCAGTTTGCACACTCAGTCTTTCAAAGGTTCACCGTCGTGGTCCTAGGGTGAGGCGAGATCCTAGCTCTTTCCACCAACGTGGCTGGCATGAGCTCTTCCCTTCCAGGGGTGAGCTTGAGAACAGCGCCAGCCTCACTTGTACCTAGTCTGGAATGGAGGCTGCCCAGCCTTGGCACTCCTGTCCCCACCGGGAAAACTTGTGATTCGGCTCTACATGCCCATAGAGCCAGCTAGCAGGGGCCATCTTTATTTGTGTCAGGAGAGGGGACAATGTGGGGACACAGGGACATTTATGCTGTAATTGTCTTTTTCACATTCATCCATGAATGGCCTGCTTAGCACCTTGGCCTGATCGTCCATGTGGGTTTTGCCCTTTTTCTTTAGTTTTCAGGAGTTCCTCAGATTCCCCAGACCCTCAGCCCCGCGCTGGTTTTAGACACTGC
>PVKN010023872.1:0-14635 GCA_004027915.1 Capromys pilorides
AATCTGATAAAAAAAAAACAAAAATACACGAGATATATGTTAAATCTACACCGTTATCTTTGCCCTAAAATTATCTATAATTTTATCAAGCAAAAAACAGTAATAATACAACACTGAAGCAGGGCATAGTGATGCATATCCATAACCCTAGCTACTCAACAGACTGAGGCATTGGGATGACAAGTTCTAGGCCAATACAGACAATCTGGTGAGAC
The DNA here is from genome assembly GCA_004027915.1 of Capromys pilorides. Taxonomy (NCBI): domain Eukaryota; kingdom Metazoa; phylum Chordata; class Mammalia; order Rodentia; family Capromyidae; genus Capromys; species Capromys pilorides. Next base: position 216 of record PVKN010023872.1, read on the forward strand.
CCAGCGTTAAAAAATACCTCACATCAAAGAAACTAAGATATGTATGTCCAAAAAATGTCAAGCTATTTAGTTTTAGTCAATCATTTAATCTACATCTGCCTCACTCAAATATTTATGCATAATGGGTAACCAAATTACTAATGGGGTTATTTATTTATTCATTCATTCTTTCATTTATTTGGCACAGGGTCACACTATGAAGCTTGGACTGACAGTGATCCTCCTGTCTCAGCCTCCACAGTGCTGAGATTATGGTGTGCACCACCATGCCCGGATTTTAGAGCCAGCACAACAGGCAGTACTAAGAATCGAACTCAGGTCCTTGCAATTGTCAGGCAGGCACTTAGATCACCGAGCTACCTCCTCAGCCCACTAATAGTCTTTAATATATTATGTTTTTACTGCAACTGCTGCAAAGGCCTACAGTGTTTCTGATGGTTCTCAGTCATGTTCTAAATCACGGACTGGCAAGTTATGTTTACATAAGCTTTTCTTGTAACATTTTTTGCTCACATATTGTCTACTATGACTTTAGAGCTACAAGACACAGTTGAATCACACAGACCAAATAGACTACAAACTTAAAGTATTTATCTTGCCCTTTAAGAGAAGTTTATTGATAACTATTCTAGATAATTTAGGTTTACAAAGACCTCCAAATTATCAAAGTAAATTAATATGACATAATTTTTTTTTTTAAAAAAATCTTTATTTATGTTATGGCTGCTCAGCCTTCCTAGGGGGTGGGGCTGGCACAGCATGTGGTGCCGGGGATCGAACCACAGTCCTTACAGCTGCCTAAGCTTGCCTAAGCAGGTGCTTTAGACCGCTAAACTATCTCGCTGGCCCCAACATGATTTTACTTTAAAAGCCAATAAATATTTTAAAAATTTATTCAGTAACTAAAATAAATAGTAGAAAGTTTTAATACATTATATTCCCACCCCCACCCCCACCCCCGTGTGTGCTGAGCCGGCAATTGAGACTGGGCACTCTTGGGAGGCTGTAAACAGGTAGATCACTATGAGTCCAATCTAGTAGTGAGACCCTGAAGACCCTTCCTTAAAATATAGGAAAAATAAAAGAAATTAAACAAAACAAACACAAATCTTCCCAACAAGGCCAGAGAGATAGCTCAGAGGAATAAGTGCTTGCCTGGCAAGCTCAAGATCCTGAGTTCAATCCCTGGTACAAAAAAAAAAGTCTTCCCAACAAGTACTCTTTTTCATGCCACTTTAAGACAGCCAGTAGGAATCACAAATATATGAAAAAAGTGTGAAAAAAGTTACTAATTTCATTATCACAAACTGTAATTCATACATGAAAGGTTTTATTTATTAAAGTTAGATATTGGAATTTGCAATACTAAATTATAAGTAGAAATTATTAAAGATCAGCATGTAACATATTTTCTAATATAAGAATCTACACCTATTTTAACAGGCAAATACAGTAATTTCTATTAACAAGGACAAATTCCAAACACATACAAGTTTTACTGTTATTAGAATAAAAACTAAGATTTAAGGAAGGAGCCACTGACACAGATCTCTGAGTGGTGGGTGAACTCTAAAATATACGCAGACACAGGTCTTTCTCCAAGTACTGTTTTAACAGTGAGAAAACTGCAAACATCACAACATCCACAAAGTCACAATTAGATTGTTCATAAAGTGCCATAACCAAAAAGGGGCTACAATACAGACCAACTGACAGACACACATCTACTACCCGGAAAAGATGCCCATGCTGCTGTAACAAGCGATTACTAAGAACTGCACAGCACACATACACACCTGCATGAGACTGATGCGTGAGGGGGCATGGGTGGAGGAGGGGCGCTCTGCACTCATTTAAGCCTTTACAAATGTTTAAACGGAACAATTTACACCAAACTGTTAGCTGTGACTATCTGACGAACTAGAAGGCAATCTGCTTTTCTATCCCCCTTTTCTTTCCTGAATGAAAGCTATTATTTAAATCATTCTATCTCTACGGTCAGAGTGACAAAAGCCAAGACTTACCCCACTAACAGGAGGAGTGCACAGATCACAGCAAACCCCACGGTGTACTTGAGCGCAGTCTTGATTTGCTAGGTGCCAAGGGACACAGTGCATCAGTAGAAGCCTTACACGCGATTCTTACAAAAGTATAACAGTATTTTGATATCACATGTACACTTTAATGAGGAGTGTAAAGCTTCACTTGTTGGGGGAAAAAGCCTTACAATTTAAAGAGAAATAATCAGCAGGCCATATTAAGTATCTTCACAAAGTACACAAGCTATTAAAAAGGTTTTCAATGGTTAACTCCTCAAAAGTAGTATTCTGGAAATAAAATTATTTATTTAATGGTCATCTTCAATAAGATTATCTGGATATTTAACGAAATATCTTCCCACAAAAGTAGCAACCAAAACAATGGGGAAAAAATGGTAGCAATCAGAACCTACAATGCCAATTCATTAAAATGGGTTATAATAATAAACCTTAGTATCCATTTGTATGTATATAAAATACATATAAACCTACATACATCTATACGTAATACTTGTATGTGTATATATACCTACATACTTTGTTATACATCTTAAATATATTCCAATGTATATCATGCCGGGCACCTTCCCAATAACTGTACATAATGTAATTCATTTAACCCTTACAACAACTCTTAAGACACATGCTCTCACCCTTATTCTACTGACAAGGAGGCTGGGCCCACGGAGGCCAACTAATTTGTCCTAAACCACAGAGGTCACAAATAACTAAACGAACATTTAAAACCAGAAGCTTGGGAATTTAAAGGCTACACTTTGTTTGGTGGTGATAATGTAAACTAGAGGTAAAACAAGTGAAATCACACACAGTAAGCCACCCATTTTGAGCATGGATAGAAGTTACTATCCTCAAAGAAAAAGGTAAACCAGTCAGAAATAACACTGGTCCTTTCAGACTAATTATTTAATATTATATTATATTATACTATATTATATTATAATTATATAATATTATATAATATTATATTATATTATAATTATATTATATTATATTATATAATAATTATATTATATAATAATATAATTTTTTTTTAGAAAAATCGCCCTTTAAAATTTAAATCCGTGTTTCATAGGAAACAATCTTATCCACAAAACAGGTTAAAAAAAGGCTTCAGGGCAGGGGGAACTAGAAAAAAAGTAACAAGGATCCCAAAACCAGCTGTAGGATGGAGGATGTAGTAACATGCATCTCTTCCTCGAAATTTTATCAAATGTACAATCAGCCTCTTTACCTTATACATTTTCTAAATAAAGTTATACAATATCTGAAAATAATAATTCTAACTACAAATAAGATGCAAAAGTTCTTAATGTTTTAAGCATGACTAAGCACAATGCTATTTTCTGAATGAATTTTTTGTTTTTACGTAATAAGACATAAATTTCTATAACTCAATAAAAAGGTATTTATTCCTATTATACAGTTTTTTCCATATTAAAAAATGTTCTACTTTGACAAAGATCTTTCAATAATTGCTGCTTTGTCCTGTTAATTATTATATATTAAAAAATTTCCTGATTCTAAACAATCGATGCAACCTAGAGATAGGATCACCTTGATGATACAATATGAATAAATTTTGTGATATGCACAATTACATCTATTTATAGTTAATAAAAAATTTTATGCCAATGCTTAAAAGATACGCGCCTGCAGTTCTCACACTGCATGTGCTGCTGCATGCAGCAGGTTTTGCTTCAGCGTTATCATGATTAGTAGAGCAAGTGCTCCCTCTTCATGCACTAGAAAGAGGCCGCGGGGGCCACCGTATGTGCAGCGTCTGGCACAGCTCCTGTGTCACTGAAGCATAGATGCTTACTACGTGCTGCCTCTGGATACCTGAACACTGTGAAGACAGGTGCACGGCAGTGACCAGACCGCTGACCACTCAGATTGCTGACCACCCAGATTGCTGACCGCCCAGACCGCTGACCGCCCAGACCACTGACCACCCAGACCACTGACCGCCCAGCAAAAACTGTGCAGACCCCTGCTCCAGAAGCCTTTGCCTAAACCAACCTCCCGAGCCCCACGTGGCTGCCGAGCACCTGAGACACGGCTCTTTCTCACTGCTCAGTGTAACAGAGCATCCTGATCTCCAAAACCTTGTGTGAAAAAATGTAGTGACTTAGCATGCTTGGACTAAACTTTAAATGACAGTACTTAAACATGATACTAAACACAGGTTTAACTAAAATGAATTTAATAGTTTCACTTATTTTAGTGTAGCCACTAGAAAATTTCACACTTTACATGTGAATAACACTGTTTCTATTGGACACTGACCTAAAAGAAACTCACACAGGATCATATTCTTTGAAAAGGAAAAAAATAATTCTTCACCAAAATGGGACTCAAAGAGTAACTCACTGTGCATTTGTTAGCGTCATCTTCCTCCTTTTCTTCATAGTAGAAGTAGACAAAGGGGATCCAGAGGAACACACAGAACAATATAACAGAATATAAAGCTGTGGAAATAAATCACACAGAGATTTGCTGAATACACATGTATTTACCACAGTCACCTGCCAAATATACACGTGTGTGCTTATCCAGACAGGTGGCAAATCCACTCCCCATCCACTTCCCTATATTCTTACCTATTTGTGTCATATTCAGATAGACTCTGCCCTCTCCCATTCCAGGAAATCAACAGCACTATTAGAACAGCACACTAACCATGGGGGATTTGTAGCAAACCTGATGATAGCCATCATGCCAATCACAGCCATGGCAGCTACCGCGAGCTCTTGCTGCGCACTGACCTCAGCGCACCACAAATGCCTAAGAACCAACTCATTGAAATACGCTTCTTACGCCACATTAAAACTGAGGACAGATGAGCCAACATTTGCCAGTCACTCTGGCAAGTTAAAGAACTAGCTCTGAATGACACTATCCTTTGCAAACAAATAATTCTCCATGCTAAGTTTAAAATATGCAGTATTATGAAACTAAAATTAAACAAAGCCAAATGAGGACTTCCTAAAATTAACTGATAAAAAAAATACTATTTTTCTGCTTTAAAATAATGTGGGATTTGAGATACATCTACAGAAGTCAAAATACTCAATAAGAGCTTGAATTAAAAAGTTGGAATAGCTAGAGACATAGTATATTTAACAACAAAAATAGATGAACAACTTTCAGACCTAAGAAACCTGTTTTGCTTTTTAAGAAACCTATTTTTAAAACCTAAGTTTAACATTTATTTGCATACACAAGTTTACGAAACATAATAGCACCAGTATAAACACACTGACCAATTTTAAAATGATAATCATTATATTCGACTGTAAAAGAAAAAAAGCATTTGTGGTCAGCTTGGCAGCACAGGCCCACAACCCCAGCATTTCAGAGGCCGAGGCAGGAGAACTACAAATTCAAGGCCAGCCGGGACAACTGAGCCAAGTAGTGAGATCTGTGTAAGATAAAAGTTAACGATGTAGCTTAGTGTCAAGGCCCTGGGTTAATCCTCAGAACCACAACAAAAAAGGAAACAAAACAACAACAAAAGGATTTGTAAGGACGATTTTTAAAAAGGGTGTCTGCAAGGATATAAAGAAACTAAAATATCATGTCTGCATCTTGTACTCTGAACAACTACTATGAAGACAACAATATGCAATGTACTAATTATTGTAACTGTCCTAGTAACATGTTTTGAAACTGTCTCATTGCTATTTCTTTCTCATTAAAATTAATAAAATAAAAAATAATAAATTGGTGAGAGAAAAAAAAAAAAAGGAAAGAAAGAAACTAAAACAACCTTACAGGCTCCCTCTTAGTGGGAATTTAGAACAGCACAGCCTCTGTGGCAACAGCATGGAAGCTCCTCAGAGGAGTGAAAACAATCATCACCTGACCCAGCAATTTTCACGTCTGAATATGGATCCGAAAGACTGAAAAAAGGTTTCATGGTCACAGTTGATTAGTCACAACAGCTAGATGGAGAAGCAGCCCAAATGTCTACTGACTGATAAACGAAGAAGCAAAATGCAGCATGACACACAAAATGAAACAGAATTGAGCCTAAAAAGTGAGGAAATCCTGATACACTGCCGCATGAACTTGGAGGCCATCCTGATAAGTGAAACAAACCAGTTACAGTAAGACAAATACTGTCTGACTAGGCCTGTATGGGACAGAAAGAACAACAGTGGTTGTCTTAGTTATTTTTCTTGCTGTTAAGATAAAACACTCGACCCCAAATTTAAAGGAGGAAAGATTTATTTGGCACACTGTTTGCAGCAGTTTGAGCCCACAGCTGGGTGACTCCAGGGAACAAGGCACAGCACAGTGGCCCTGCAGAGGACAGAGTTCATGGCAGCCAGAAGAAGCCAAAGCAAACAAGCGACAAAGTGCAAGTAACCAGCCGCAAGTCTGTCTCTGACCCTTACGCTGTATCCAGTGCCGTCGCAGAGGGTGGCAATGCTCGCAGCCTTAATCCCGGCACCCTTAGACCTGGCACTGCACTGTGAATCAACCACACTCTAGGCCCAGCCACCTCTGGAGAAGCCCCACTTGGCTGCACAGCATCACGGGGGTGTGGAAGCTGGGGGGGGAGGAATATATGATCTACAGTTGAATGGGCACAGAATTTCTGTTTTACAGGATAAAAGGAGCTGGTCAAGGATTAGCAAGGCATGCAAGTCCTCTTGACTCCTCCCCAACAGGAACCTTCATACCCCAGAAGTGACCAGCAGGTCTATGGACAAGACACAAGCAGAGTGACACAGTCACACATAAGACTAGCACGGGGCAGCAACAAGGACGAGGAGCAGGCAAACTGACTTCTCCCTACTGTCCTTCATAACAAATTTCTTTTCAGTTTTTCATAAAAAACTGTGAATGTTGAATTTTATGTCTTACATGGTGTGGATCACTTCTAATACGATGTTGGGCTATAGCTCAATGAATGGAAAAAAAAATATTGCTACTACTATGATCATGTGTCTTTTAAAGTCCTACCTCACATTCACAGCTATTTTCAAAGGAGAATTATTCTTCACTTCAGGGCCACATCCTAACATCTTTATAAAGTGTGTTTTTACTTACAGAGGATTTTTTGTTTGTTTGTTTTTTAAATACTGCTTAGTAAATAAAAAATACGCAGACTTCTTAGTTTAACACACCCACTAATATCTAAGAACACATTAAGAAGACTTTAAAAACCTCACACCCACAGAAGTAGACGAAGAATGTAAAGTAAGTTCCTTTTTAAAAACCACAGATCAAGAAATAGCAAAAATAAGTAAACACAGAGCCTTAAATTTTTAAAAAGCCATGGTCAACTGTGGCAAAGAATACATAATAGCCATGATTTTTAACATACATGAAAAGCAAGAAATCTACCTGTTGAGTGCTGTATGTCATTATAATTCACATGCAAATTAACTTTTACATACATTAGGCTGCTAAATTGTTAAAATTCAAAAAACAGAAGACCATCCTAATTAATATTGTGAAGAATAGTCATAAAACATTTGCTTTAGAGGTCAACGTACAAAGATACTCTACCCCCTACCCCCCAACCCCCAACCCCCTCCCGATTTTCTTTTCTGCTCTTTTTGAGTCTCACTGTGTAGTCCAGGCTGGCCTTGAGCTCACAGTATCATTCTGAAATGGCAGCAGCAAGGGTACACGAAGAACTTCACGCTGTGCACTCAAGCCTACGCCTTCTACCAATCCTCAGTAAGTGTGAAGCACTGTGTTAGGCGTACATCGAAGCTGTCTTTATCTTCAAGGCTGCTGTGATAAGCAACTTCTTAAGTGGCTCACTCAAGTCCCTGTGCAATCCCCTCCTGAGGGCATGGGCTGGGCCTTGTGACTCAGTGCCAAAGAGGAGACTACGACAAAGGTATTGGGATGTCACTCTGAGATTAGCTGACAAAAGCACTGTGGCTCTGGAGAGTCTGATGGCAGGTGGTGAAAGACTCGATGAAGGGTTCAGGCCAGGTAGCCATGACCTGGGGAACCTGCCTGAACCCTGCAGGGGACCTGGGAGCAAAGCGTGTCCTGCAGAGTGAGTGCCACTGCAGTCCCAACAGACCCCTTACTGCAAGTGAACCTGGACCAGGAGACTCACGCCTCTGGGTTCCTGGCCCACTGAAACTACAGGTGATATGTCACTTTAAATTGCCACATACTTAAGTAATGTGCCACATGGCAATAGATGACCAGTGCAACTCCTGACTGTATCGCAGGGAGCGCAAGCATTCTCCTAAATACGAACAGTGGGAATACGTAACTTGGAGAAGAAAATTAGAGACTTCAACTTAGAACTTGTATTCTGAAGAAGAGTTATTTTCTGTACAAATTTTTTGTGGTCGTATCCCCTCTTCGTGGTACTTTAAGGCTGACACACAATGCCAATTTTTAACCCTAAACTGCTAAATCCAATGGTCAGAGAAAAGATTACATAATTCAAAGAAGTTGCAAGTGATGACCACAGCACTGATCCAAAGCTACAGAGAAATACGGAATACCAGAAGAAGCAAAAAACAAGCAGCAATGCCAAGTGACTATTCTCGTAGGCCAGGTTGTATCATACACAAAGAGTTGTGTTCTGGTTTATAAACTTTGGGCTTTATATTTTCTTAGTCTCACTCTTTTTTCATGTGAAGATGAGGGTATAAGATTCTAACCACAGAAAATTAAATGAACTTACAAAAGCCTAAGCTAAGTCAGGTGCACCTTACTGTATAGAAATCAAAAAGGTTCATTTCTAGCTCATTATTTGGAGACTTGAGCCCCAGACCAGCCAGACCAGCAGACCCAGCAAGGACCAGGATGGATACAGAATTCAGGGTGCAAGCGGAAAAGCAGAGGAAGGAGACAGCAAAGGCTAGACGTGAAGGGAAGTACAGCTCACCTCAGCTCAGAAGCCAGAGCTCAGGAGACAGGCACCAACTGGCCTCCCCCAATGCCTCAGCCCAGAAGCCAGAGCTCAGGAGACAGGCACCACCAACTGCCCCCTCACCATGCCTCAGCCCAGAAGCCAAAGCTCAGGAGGCAGGCACCAACTGGCCCCTCACCGTGCCTCAGCCCAGAAGCCAGAGCTAAGGAGACAGGCACCAACTGGCCCCTCACCGTGCCTCAGCCCAGAAGCCAGAGCTCAGGAGACAGGCACCAACTGGCCTCCCCCTGCACTTCTCCTGGACCTCAGGACCTCCCACAACATAGATCTCTCCTGAGTGTCCACAGCACCTTGCAGTCACAGCAGCTTTGGTAGCACAACTGCAACACGAGGACCCTGGGGGACCCTTGTCCAGGCCATAGCACAAGTGCTCTACATTTCAGGACATGGCAATAGCACCTGTTCTCCATACATTACACAAAAGTGTTACACTCTGTCTACATTAGCTCTCCAAATTAGCTCATCAATACCTTGCCTCAACTTTGCAAACATTTGGAATAGTAATTTAAAAATTTTAAAAAATTATTAAATAGTAATTAAAATTTTTTAAATTTTTAAGTGGTAATTTACTATTGCAAAATTCACATATTATGAATATAAATTGACTTTTAGTAAACGTACACAGGCATGTAACACTATCACCACAATCTAGACTTAAGAGTGATTCTACTGCCCCAGAAAGGTGGCCTATGCCAGGGAGCACAGAAAACCTGCTCCCGCACCTGAAACAGCCACTGACATGCTTTCTGTCTCTAGAAACTGCCCTCCGGACGCTTCCTGTCCACAGAATTGCACAGCATTCAGTCTATCTTATCTGGCTGCTTTCACTATCTCAGGTGCAGGAGATTTTTCTGTAAAGGATCAGGTAATAAATCTGTTCTGCTTTGTACCCTATCATCTCTCTTACAATTAATCAACTGGATGGATACACAAAGAAGCATCCAGTGACAAAAGGCAAACAGGCTACATTGAGGTTGAGCACACAGACCGTGCCATGACTTGCTGAGCTCCACCTGGGATTGCTGGGCATGTGTTTTGTCGTCCCAGCATACATTTTATTTAAGTATTCACCACACCAGGTGTGGTGGAACGCAACTGGGAGGCCTAGGCAGGAGGCTCACCTTGAGTTTGAGACCAGCACAGACTAACTAGGGAGTTCAAGGCCAGCCTGACTATATGATGAGACCCTGTCTCAAAGAGTATCTGCTGATATCTGGGTCTACTGCAAGGAGCAGTTAATGCTTATGTATTTTTTTCTCTCTTTAAATTTTTTTGACCAAATTTGTACACTTATGTCTGGTAACCCGAGGAACTAATTTGAAGACAACAATACGCAATATAAAAACCACTGTTGAATTCCTATCATTTACAAATTCATTTAGTGAAATTCTGTATTGTTTCTAACTTTATTTTTTACTATTTTTTATTCTTTTTAAAAAATAAAAATCATGGTTCATGCCTGTAATCCCAGTGCTGGGGAGGCTGAAAACAGCAATCCAAGCTGGGTAGTGAGATCCTGTGCCAAACACATAAAAAATAAAAATCATATCTATGTCTTCACAGTTATTACACTGTTGTGTTCATGCTGTGTTAAGGTTGTTATAAAAAATGCTGCTGGGAACACCCACATCCTCCTCTTTGGGTGGACATTACTTATTTCTCTTGGGTAGAGGCCTCAAGAGTAGAACCTCCTGGGTCATTAGTAGTTTAAGATTATTGAGAAAATTACAAACTATTTTCCAAAGCAGCTGCACCACTTTCTGTTTCCACAGAGAGCACCTCAAGATCCCAGTTTCTCTACTCCTATCAGCACTTGAATAAGCATCTGTTCTTTAGTATACTCAGTTGCATATTCAATGACGATGTTCCCCAAAACTGAAAAACTATTTGATAATCAAATTAATACAGTTATGAACCATGGACTACCAGAAACATAGCTGATCTGAACTGAAAGAGATGGAGCTAGAGAGCAACAGCGGGATTCCCTCGGCCCCACAGCATGGAGCGCCTGGCAGGCAGCTCCACAAACCAACAGTTACTCAGAACTCCAGACTGTCTTCTGGGTTTCAAAAGGCAGGGAAGTAGACAGCACTGCCCAGGTTTCAAGGGCCAAATGGCAGCTGGCAAAGTCTCAAGAGAGCAAGCCCTACTCAGCAGTTTTGGGGGCTGGGCCCTCCTAGCAGAGCTGTGGATGGAGAACTGTCCTCCCAGCGTGCCCACAGGCAGCGCCACTGCCCCACTGAACCCAGAATGCAGAGCACCCACCAAAAGGGATTTCTTTTGAGCTTTGGAAGCCAATGGTTTTTGAGTGCATGGTTCTTAATTAAGACTGTTTCTTCCTTCTGACTTTCCCCATGTCTGTCTTAGGCCTATACTACCACTGCGTGTGTCTTAGGAGTACCTAACATTTCATCAAGAATCTCGCCTCAAGATCAATTGTACTTAGAGTCCCACCCACACCTGATTTAGGTAATACCTGAATGGGCTTTGAACTTCAGAGTTGACGGTGGAACAAATTATGAAATTTTAGGGATGTTGGGATGGAATAAATGTATCGTACATAGAAGACATGAATTTTTAGGGGCCTAAGGTGGAATATTTTGGAGATTTATCACCATATGATCAATGCATATGCTGAAAAGCCCTAACCCTAATGTGATGGTACCTATGGGGCCTTTGGGAATTAATCAGTTTAAGGTGAGGATAGCCGTGTTTTCACATGAAAAGGGACAGCAGGGTGCACACACTTTGCCATTTGAGGACATGGTGTGAAGGTGGCTGTCTGCATGCTTACAAGTGGGTCCTCCCCAGGAATGGAATCTACTAGCACCTTAAGTGTGAACATCCCAGTCTTCAGCACTATGGGAAGAGGCGTGAGGCAGGATGGCGGAGAGGGAAGCAGCAGACAGAGCTCTGCACCAGGCGTTGCCATGCAGATGCTGGAATGTAGTAACATGAAGACGAGGAGAAAGGATGTCAGCTCCCTGGCTCCAGGAAGGAACTGTGGTGCCAACTCAAGCCCACGGAGAGAGTAAGGAAAGAAACTACAACAAATGGCGCCTTCTCCCTGAGACAGGATGCACTGCATGAGAGGGACCATCCAGACCTTGGACACAGGGTGAGTGCTGGTGACCCCAAGGGCTCCCACAGAGACACAGTAGTGGGGGAAGCAGCGGCTGTGAAAGACTGCACTAGATGGCAGCAAGCGCTAAGGGCTCAGTCTTTCTGCACACAAGAGCTACCAGCCAGGAACCATTGTGGAGAGGGGCCAGCTGAGCCCAGAACTCACAACTTACTGCTGGTTCCTTGTAGCAGCCTCCAGCTGGGTTCAGATCCACAGAAGGCGCGCCAGTGGCTGCAGGCCAAGAGGAAGTGCAGGAGCACTGAGACTATCCACTACCCCAGCAAAAAGCTATACTGGCCTGCTGGGATAAAGCAACAGTGGTCAGGACTCACTCCCCCACACAGTCTACCGGGGACAGCAGACACATTTGAAGCGGACTTTCTTTTTGTCCTCTCTTTTTTTTTGGTTTTCTGTTTTTGCTTTTTCCTTCTTCATTGTTTGAACTTGTTTTTCTATGCATGCAAAGGTGTACCTAGTCTCTTTGTGGTTGTGGCTCTGCATAGTTCTTCTTTTTATCTCTTGTTTCCATTCTTTCTGCCCAGTCTTCTGTACCAAATCCCAACCATATTTCCAATCTCTTCCTTTTCCACCACTTCTATATTTGCTCACTAGCCTAATTTAAATTTCATCCCCTTGAAGGCAAAACTGACACATTAAAGACATGTATACTGCGTACAATTTTCTGATTTGTTCTAGATTTTGTTATATAATCCCAAATTTAGTTCACAGGGAAATTAACGGTTACTTCAGATCATCATTTCCTACGCTGTTTTATACTATGATCATTAGTACTACTACAGGCAAAGGCGACATAATTGTTATATGTACCTGCGCTTCCTGGTATTCCAAGACTGAGATTTACTAACGTTGTAGATCAGTGCCAAAGAATAAGAGCCTGGACCGAAAAGGCAGCAATTTCTCACAGCCAACAAATTTAAGAGGTAGGGTCTTACAGAAGACTCAGAACCCAAACACCAGCTATACTGGAAGATACTCCAAAGAAATGGTCATTTCCTAAGGGTTCTAAATACTAGCAATAAAGTATTTCATCATACATAATTTGCAAACATCACCGCAAGAATTAAACTAAAAAAAAAAGGAAGCAAATGAGACACTTAAACAAGATGCAACCCTAGACGGCACACACCTGGCATCTCTGAAATGGTAACAACAGAGCAACTGAATAAGACTCTAGAAAAAAAATCAAATCAGAAATAATTGCTCAAAGATGGTATCCACAATGAAAACTTAGTGACTACAGAAAAGATACACACATACACACACACACACACACACACACACACACACACACACACAAAATTAAGAGAAGCTGAGGAAAATTATGGAAGCCAGGAATGCTTGGTACAGAAATGGAAATCCATAAAGCAGATTCAAAACAACATAACTAGCAGATAAAATTTCATTGAAAGCATTTTCAGCAGATTAAGCCAATGTAAGGACAGGAACTCAGATACAGAGGACAGGCTTGTGATTAGCAATCATGAAAAGAAAGATGCCTTAAAAATAGCAAGGGACCAGGAGTATTCAATTTGGCCACTGCTAGATGAGGCAAAGAAGAATAATGTAAGAATGACTGGAGTCAATGAAAAGGCAGGAGAGAGCATAAATGATATTAAAAAATGGTTCATAGACATCACAGAATACTTCCCTGGGCAAGAAAAAGTATCTGACACACAGGTAAGTGAGACAGAGAGAACACCAATTAGCCACAATAAATAAACAGCCTCCAGCCAGACATATCATAATCAAGATTCCAGAAATTCAACACAAGAATTGAATCTTAAAAGCTGTTAGGGAAAAGAAACAAAACATCTACAAGGGAAAGCCCATTAGAATCACAGCTGACATCTTAGCACAAACCCTTGAGAAAAGGAGAGCTTGGAGTTTAGTATTTCAAGGTCTAAAGGAAAGGGTAGTCTTCTACCCAGACTGATATAGCCTGCAACACTTTCTTTCAAAACTGATGGAGACATAAGATGATTCCATGACAAAGAACATCTGAGGAAATATATGACCACCAAACCAGTGCTCCAAAATATTTCGAAGGACATTCTAGAAAGAGATAACAAGGACTACAACCCTATAAACCCCAACAGAAAGAATCCACCAGGCAAGGCAAACAAACAGAGGGAGGGGGGATAAAAAGAGGGCGTCAACAACAGGAAAATAACATCACAAGGGTAAGTCAATATATATCAATTATAACCATCAATGTTAATGGTGTAAATTCACCAATCAAAAGACCCAGACTGGCAGAATTGATCAAGAAGCAAGATCCAACAATATACTGCATAGA
>PVKN010023873.1:0-14646 GCA_004027915.1 Capromys pilorides
GTGTGTGTGTGTAAACCATCATCTCAAGGGGACCTGGAAGCCACCTCTGGGAAGACAAAGAGCGGTCAGCCATACCTTCTGTCCTTTGCATCCTAATACAGGGGCCACTAAGCAAGGACAGGGGAAGGGGTTTAAGCTGGGCCCCTCCCCTCTCTGCAGAATCAGCAAATCATATGCAGATAACGGTTGATGACAAATTGCTAGGGCAGGGTGCTTTAGCCTTTGGGACAGATGAAAAGACTGAGCCTCTGCCTCACCCAAGTGCTCTGCCCAGGGTTGTGTGGTGAGAAGCACCTCACACTAGAATCTCTGACCCCACGTTTCACACAGTTTCCCTAAGCCAAGCTCTGTTCCCGCCGCCCTCTGCTGCTGCCAGACACAGGACGGCCATTTTCCTGAGCAGAGGCCAATCCCAAGGGTCCTGTGAGATGAGGTCACGGGAGCTATCCAAAAACCACAGATGAGAAAACTAAAGTGGCTCAGCATGGTCGAGGACCCCCAAGGTCACACACAGGCCGGAGGTGGCCTGCACCCAGAAGCAGCCTGGTGGAGAAGCCAGGAAGCAGCACCCTGTGTACCTCAGCCTGGGGACACAACCCGATGCCCTGGCTGCGGCCTTGGCTCCCACCACTCTGCAAGTCAGGTTACAGTGGCGTCATGCACCGTGAAAAAGCTCACGCCTAATGAGTTCAGGATTTCTTTTTTTTTTTTTTAGCACCAGGGATTGAACTCAGGACCTTGTGCTTGCCAGGCAGGCACGTATGCTATCTCCCCAGCCCAAGTGAGTTCATTTTTAAAAACTGTGTTACAATCCACATAACACAAAGGGTTTCATCTTTTTTCTTTTCTTTTTTTTTTTAGGGAAGGGTCTATAGGGTGCTCAGGGTCTCACTACTAGATCGGATCCATATTTATCCACCTGTTTACAGCCTCCCAAGAGCTGGGATCGCAGACACACACCACCACGCCCAGTCTCAATTGCCATCTCAGTGCGCCCCGGGGGTGGGGCCGGCACAGCAGGCCCAGGGATGGAACCCCCGGCCCCTGGGCCTGCTCGCAGGTGCTTTAACCCGCTGAGCCATTTGGTTGGTCCTAGTTTCTCATCTTAACCCCTCCCTTTCTTTTTTCTTTTGTGGTGCTGGCGAGTACAACCAGGACCTAACATGGTAGACAAGCGCTCTACCACTGAGCCACAGTCCCAGACCCCACCTTCACCGTTTTGAAGTACACAGTTCAGCAGTGTAAGCACGCTCATGGGGTGGGCGAGTGGTGCCTGCCTGTAACCCGGAGACTGAGGCAGCAGACTGCCGCAAGTTCCAGGCCGGCCTGGGCTACACAGCAACACACGATGTGAACATTATACAACTAATTCCAAGACTTCCTCATTTTGCAAACCGAAAACTATCTTCATGGAACAATAATTCCTTTCTCCTTCCTGTCTTGGTCCCTGGCAGTTGCAGGAAACTCAGCTTCTGCTGTTCTTCTTGTGTAGCTAAGGCTGAGAGACAGCGCATAGCACATGGGCCATGGAAAGAGGTGCCAGGCCAGAGAGGGTTCTCCACTTAGGAGAACCTTGAGCAAGTCCCTTTCCCTCCTGGAGCCTCAGTTTCTTTATTTTTTGTTTGTTTTTAAAATTTTATTTATTTCTTTATTTCTTTATTTATTTCTTTATTTATTTATTTACGTTATCGCTGGCTCAGCCTGCCCTGGGGGTGGGGCTGGCGCAGCATGTGGTGCTGGGGATCGAACTGTGGTCCCTGCAGTTGCCTAAGCTTGCCTAAGCAGGAGCTTTAGATCGCTGAGCCATAACACTGGCCCCCTGGAGCCTCAGTTTCTTCCTCTGTAATGCAGGAGGGTAAGAGATAGGCAGGTGGGTTCTCCCAACACAGAAGGGCCTCTGTGACCATCATCCTGCAACCTGGTCAGATGCTGCCTATATAAAGTCCCCTTGAGGCCCACAATGATAAGTGAAATAAGACTGTGGGGGCTGGGTTGGAGCCACGGCTGAGCCAGAGTTGAGCCGTGGAGACGGCTGCCAGGTCTAGGGCAAGGTCCGCCCATCCCAGGTCCCGCCTTGGTGTTCCTCCCTGTTAATCGCAGCACAGACAGCTCCGAGAATGCTTTGCTTTCAGGGTCCTCAGCAAAACACTACGAGCTTGCTTGCACTTTTGGCCTGTCCTGTGCCCCCCGACCACCACCCCACCCCCTTTACTGTGCACAAATAGAGGCAGACCGTGTGGGGTTGTCGCTGCTCTTCCAACAGAGAGGTCAAGTCCTGCCCAGCCCCAGCTTTTCCTTCTGTGTCATGTTTCTTTTGACTCCCGTTAGCCTCTCTTGGGACCCTGCAGGCCGTGCAGGTTGTGGCAAAAGTCAGACGCGCACCGACTTAAATGCTGCATGGTTTGTCTTATGTGAGAAGCCCAAAGTGCCATAGTTACAAGAGCAAAATATAGGATCACAGGAAACAGTGAGATAGATCTTCTGCAAATAGGAGAGTAAAAGAGATGGCAGGAGTGGAGAGGAAAATGAGGCGTAAAAGGAATTCAAATGTGTTATACGTGTGTACCAAACCCCCGGCCCAGGGTCCGGCACGCAGTAAGTGCTCAGCATGTGCGCGGGGGTGCATGCTCACCTTCCTTGTGCCGTACATGACTTCCATGAACTTCTCATCGGCATCCTGAAAGCGCTGGTCAAGGAAGGAGCTTGTTTTCCGCACCAGGTTCCAGATCATGTAGTTGTTCAGCAGGCTGGGGACAGGGGACAAGGGACCCAGTGGCTTGGAGGCGCCCTGTGCAGCCCTTCCCTCGCCAGCCTGCCCCTAGCGGTCTCCTGGGCTCCGCTGTAGCCTGCCAGGGCCTGGCTGGCTGCTGTCTCTCAGGGAGCACACGGATGTGAACCCCTCAGGGGTGAAGACAGTCTTCTACCATAGCAAGCCCTGGGCTGGGCAAGCCCTCTGCTGGCTCATGGCCTTGGGTTCTGTCCCCAGCACTGCACACAACACAACAGGGTGACCTTTGATGTCTAATGTAGTCACTTGGTTACTACTGGTAATCATTAAATGCTATCACGAACTGCTTTGTGTCTGGGGCCCTGAAGCTGCTGCTCATGGCCTTGGGGACTCACTTTGTGGCGTGTGCCATGGACGGGGCAGGTGGGGAGGGGGCTCCATGCCACAGCTAAGAGACGGCTGGTCCAGCAGGTTAGAAAGGGGTAGGAAAGGAAGCTCCAGCCAACTGGGCCAAAGTCTCTATGAATGGCAGCACCCATGCCCCAGCCCAGGGCACAGGGAGTCGGGTTGTGGCTGCTGCTGAGTTTACAAAGAAGTAACATGGGCACAATGACAGTCACTCACTACAGTGAACACTGAGCCTCAACTGGAAGCAACCTTAATGTCTGAAAACAAGGTGAGGAGGAAGAAAATAACTGTGTTTATTCTTGCTGGAATACTACGTATCCATGAAAAAGATTTTTGTAGAGGGCTCAGATGACATGCTTATGGTAAAATCAAGGGCAAAGCAGACCATGTCTAGGCTGTGGCCCCACCTAGTCACAGCGGTGGGAGAAAAGAACCACATATTAGAAATTACCTCACCTTTTTTCTCTACAGATGCATACCCCAAAACACACACATCCCATATGACCCACAGTAATGTTGAGTAATTTAAGTTTTTCCTACTTTCTGCATTTGTATATCTTTAAAATTATATGTCTTTATCTCTATTTCTATCTCTATCTCTATCTCTATATATATACTGGGCATGGTGGCAAAGGCCTGTAGCAATCCCAGCATGCTGGAAGCTGAGGCAGGAGGATCACCACAAATTCGAGGCCAGCCTGGGCTTCACAGTAAGTTCAAGACCAGTCTGATCTACATAGTGAGACTGTCTCTCAACTTTTTTTTAAAAAAAACATCACAAATACTAGGGCCGGCCAGAAAGCTCAGCAGACGAAAGCGCTTGCTTAGGCAGGTGCAGGGGCCCAGTTCCCTGGTGTGCCACTTGCTGGCGTGCTGAACCGGCCACCAAGGCAGAGGGTGGTGGCGCACACCTGTAATTTCAGCACTTGGGAGGCTGACAAATCACTATGAATTCGATCTGTGTAGTGAGATCTTGTAGACTCTGTACTAAATACATAAAAAAGTCACAAACACTAACTGAGAATAATAGCTAATATTTATGAGTCCTATTCTGAGTCTGGCACTGTGCTAATATCCTTTCCCTGGGCGATTTCACCTAATCCTCACAGCTGCCCTAATGGTAGGTGCTATTTGTAGCCCAGTTTTATGGATGAGGAAATGACCCTGAGAAAAGATAGGATAGGAAACTTGCCCAAGCCTATAGCGCTGCTAGGAAGGGAGCTAGGATGTGAACTTGACCTTGTAACTAGGATATCCCTCATAAAAGCCCATCCAGAGCCCATTTTTCGGATTCAGTTTATCACCGCTGTCCCCAGCCTGAGCAGAGGGCCACCTGCTCAGGCCCTCTGCGTGCCCCCTTACCATCTGTCAGTGTTGTTGATGAGGGTGGAGACCTGTTCGAGGTACTCCTTGTCATAGACCACAATAGGCTCGGACTCGTTGATCTCCACGGGGTAGAAGATGGTGTTGAGAAAGGGCAGCCAGTTGATGGCGGGTGCCAAGGTCTGCGAGGAAGGGGACAAGCAGGTGCTGGTGTCATTGTGCCTTCTGCATTTGGACAAGAAGGACAGGGTGGCTATCTGAATGCCAGGGATGCTGGGGGCAGTGGCTTAGGAAGCCAGACATCAGGGTTTCACACTTGATGTGGAACTAGAGTAGCCTGGACTGGCCAAATAGCTCAGTGGATTAAAGTACCTGCAAGCAGGCACAGGAGCCAGGGTTTGATTCCCAGGCCTGCGCAGCCAGCCCTGCCCCCCCAGGGCATGCTGAGATGGCAGCTGAAACTGGGCGTGGTGGTGTGAGCCTATAATCCCAGCTTTTGGGAGGCTGTAAACAGGCAGACCACTATGAGTTTGATCAAGTAATGAGACCCTGAACACCCAATAACACCCCCTCCACCACCACCAAAAAAAAAGAACTAGGGCTAGGGTAGTGTAAGGGAAGCGACAGCACCTTCCCGCACTCATGGTGCCCTGCCTGTGCGACACAGGCTCCTTCCTGTGGGATTCATGGTACAAAGGGGATAAAGCTCCAGCAGTCCTCTCACAGTTAGGGATCCGGGGCTAGACTGCTTGATTCTAGCTCCCCTCCTTACTGCTGTGCAGCCCTGAGTAAGCATAACAAATCCCTCTGTGCCTCAGCACCCCCTCTAGAAATGGGGAGCCCCCTGGGAACAGAACCCATGCATGGCTCACAGGGAGGGTAACAGCAGCCAGGGCTGTCTGTTCTACTTAACGTGGGGTTCAGGAGCCCCAGGGCATTCAGAGAGAAGAACACTGCAAAGCATAAACTGCATGGCCCATGGGTGATGGCCCGAGGCCCAGGAGCTAGCAAAGTGGAGTCAAAGATCACCTGCAGCAAGAGGGAGAAGCCAGGCTCAGCCCCTGCACACGCCGCAGGCCTGGTGGCTGTCTGTCGCTAGTTAGCGGAAGCTGTGCTACTTGGGAGGCTGACAAAGGAGAGTCACAAGCTCCAGCCTGGACAGTAATCCTGTCTCAAATGAAATAAAAAGGGGCTGGGACATAGCTCAGCGGCAGAGCACTTGCCCGGCTTGTGCAAAGAGATACTGCAGAACCAAAACAAAACTGAATCTCTACTCTCACCCTCTCCTCAGGTCCCCAGCAACGACCTTTTTATTTTCTGTCTCAGTCTCTCTGAATTTGATTACTCTGGGAACCTCATATAAGTGACATCATACAGTATCTGTCCAGCTGCTGGCTTATTTCACGTAGCAAACGTCCTTAAGCAGAGCCTTACGACTTTCGAATGTGTGTGCCCCAGCCTCTGTTCCCCCTGTCCTGTACATTCCCCAGTGCTGATATTCTTGGCGTGCTATTTTACAGAATGTGGATCTCCTCAGGGTTCCATACCCTGCGCGTTAGCGAGGATGCTTGCACCCGTCAGCTGCTCGGGTGGGCACCTGTCATGTCGCGAGCAACCACCAGTGTTAGGCTTTACAGTCATGGCCTCCTGCAGCAGCCCTGGGCCTGACCAGTTTCAAATTGTGTTCTCTGAACATGTAAGAACAATAAAGAAAATGAGAGAAGCAGCTATGGGAAAGGCAATTATGCCGGGCCAGTCTCTAGCATCAGGTTAGTCCACGGCTTGTGGTGAAGCGCCGAGGCCCTCAGTGAGGGAAGCACCCTCATCCCCAATCCCACCTTAACAAAGGCAGAATCTGCAGACAGGTAAGGTGACCTTCCAATGTCATGGGTAACTGGAGACTGTGGGTCTAGAACTCGAGTTCCAGCCAGGGACGGTGGTACAGGAAGGAAAGGGCAGGCCCAGGGCAGCACTGGAAGGATGCCTGAATTCATGACTCTGCACGTATGTGTGTGTGTGTGTGTGTGTGTGTGTGTGTGTGTGTATGTGCGCGCGCGCACGCGTGTGGCCCAGAGCGCATCTGCACCCCAGCAAGGTGAACCTAGACTCATACCGTGCAGCCTGGCTGCCCTTCCTTGGGTCTTCCTGAGGATGGAAACGAAACCAAATCTCCAGCTCCCAGTGGGTAAGACTTTCTCCGTCCCAGGGTGCAATGATCACGTTAATTCTGAACCTGGCCCCAATCACCGATTGTGAAGGAAAGATAACAGCCACCACCTTATGCTTCTATTCACCAGCGTAGTATGCAAAGCGGCCCCCCATCCTTTGCCTCATCTTAGTCTTTCGCTACTCTGTAAGTAGGCCAGGCAGGGTAGAGTTCGGCTTTTGTTTTGTTTTCCAGTAATGAAGATCGAAGGGCTTTGAACTGAGCTATACCTCCAATCCCCTTTTAAATTTTTCTTTTTTTTATTTTGCGGCAGGGTCTTGCTAAGTCACTAGTGGCCCAGGCTGGGCTTAAACTTGTTATCTTCCTATTGTTGCCTTCCAGAGTGCTGGGGACACAGGCATGTGCCACTGTGCCTGGGTAGTTTTTTTTTTCGTTAATTGATCCCAAGTTTAATCCCTGGCACTACATGCCACGCTGGCCCCACCCCTGGACATGCTGAACCAGGGACAGAGTCCAGGCTTGGTGGTGCACGCCTGTAATTCCAGTGCTGAGGAGGCTGAAAACAGGAGGATCACCTGAGCCCAAACTGCATAGTGAGACCCTGTACCAAATAAAATAAACAAACAAATAAATAAAATAATTGATCCAAAGGGCCCTATTATTATTATTATTATTATTATTATTATTATTTATTTTTTTTTTAAATTTTTTTTAAATTTGAAACAGGGTTTCACAAAGTCATAAAGTTTCCCAGACTGGGCTCAAATTTTAGATCCCTCGGTCTCAGCCTCCCAGAGTGGTGAAATTACAGAAATGCCTACCATGCTGAGGGGGCTGAGATTCTTACGCCAGGCTTCAGGGGCCAACACTTCTTTATGTGTGGGACATATTTTTTTTAAATGTGCATAAGCCTATTTTCTCTGGGTGACATTCCAGAGCTTTCCAGTTGTTCCCAAAAGACCCTAGCACAGTGAAGTACCACGGTCCCTTGTGAGGGCAGCTCTGTCTCCCAGTCTCTGTGTTCTGACACAAATCAGGGGCTGATTTTGCCAGGAAGGAGGCCAAGGCCCAAAGGGGTGAAGCGGATGACCAGCCCAAGGTCACACAGCTCAGCATGCAGTTGGCTGGAGCCGTCTTCTGTCTCTGTGCCCAGGTTGGCGCCATGTAGGCTGCTGCTCTTACTGGTCCTGTGGAAGTGGGACCCAGAAGCAATGGGAGAGGATGCCAGGAGATGGGACCTGGAAGCCACAGTGCACTCTGTGCTCTGGGCTACTGTGCCACCTCCACCCCTTTGGGCATGAAGGTCAGCATCATGGTCATTGTGAGGCCACAGTGAGATCTCTCAGGCTGAGATCCTCGCAGCTGCAGCAAACCAAATTACACTGCACAAACATAGCATCTCTATGGACCTCCTGGCCTCAGGGCGGAAAAACAGTGCCAGATGGTACGCAATAGCAGCTACTGATCTCCATAACAACCCGCTCGGCGCCACTCACCCTGGTACCCTGGCTCCCTGGGGGAGCTGGCACCTGCAGGAAGTCAGGCTCTCTTGCTTCATTTTAGGCTTCTGGGCACTGCATCTCCTGGGACGCTGTCAGCCTGACTAATGCACACCTGTCATTACCTTCCCTCAATTTCAGCCCTTCTGGCCCCAGAGCCCTGCTACTCTTGCCCAAAAGCGCTTGCAGGAAGACTGTGATTGTTACCTACTGTCCGTTACTAGCCTGGAAGCACAGAAGAGCAAGGCCCAAGGTAGCCTCTGGCAGTAACACTTGTCAAATGGAGGAGGAAAAAAGGGTAGGACCTGGTGTTCTTCCTGGGCGGGACAGAAAGGAGAGAAGCGGCAGGACAGAAGGGAGAAAAGCAAGAAGGCAGGTTGGCTGCCTCAGCCCAGGAGGGGCATTTCTCCTGCCCTAGCGAAGCAGTCTCCCTGATGACGAAAACAAAGATGCCAGCAGACACCATCATACTGATCATCCCCAGAATCCTGAAGCTGGATAGTGACAGGAGGAATGGGAAAGAATGAACCACAGGCAGTCACCTCTAGACTCTCAAGGCCCGAGCGGCCACCAGAGGGCAGCCTTACATGTCCACCATTGGGAAGGGGCAGGTCTCCTGCTCAGACACATCTCAGGGAGGTCCCAAGGGACAGGTTAAGAGCTGCACTTCAATAAGCTGAGCTTATGTTCTGTTTTTTTTATGGCTGGCTCAGCCTGCCCTGGGGGTAGGACTGGTGAAGCATGTGGTGGTGCTGGGGAATCAAACTGCGGTCCCTGCGGTTGCCTAAGCTTGCCTAAGCAAGAGCTTTAGACCACTGGGCCATCTTGCCCGCCCTGAGCTTGCGTTCTAAGGCCCTCCTCTGCTCCTTGGCAATGCTTGGGCTCTGAACATGTCACTTTGCCTCCTGGCTCTAAATGCAGAGGCAAGGACAGTTCGGATTTATCTAGTTCTTCCTGTGACCAGGAGTTCCCCACGTGAGCAATTACAACTACAGAATCTCCAAGCAGTGCCGTCACAGACAGCAGCCCGGTGTAGGGCAAGAGCCTGGCTTTGGAGTCAGTACCATGCGGCCTTCAGCAGGTAACCCAGCCTCTCTGAGACTCAGGGAGGCATCTGTGACGTGGGCACAACACAGGGTGTTCACAGGGTTCTGATGAGCAGGTATAACCCCCAGCTCTGAGCCCCCTCTGAAGTGCAGCAGCAGGCCCTGCCTCTGGGGCAGTGGGGTGTACGGTACCTGCAGCTCGGCAGCCGTCACTTTGTGGTAGATAAGCTCTTCATCTCGACGTTTCTCCTGGGGGATGGTGATGTTGGCCAGTGCTGTCTCAAAGTCCAGGATCTGCTGCATTTGGGGCCGGATGGCATCCTCGTCTCCCCCACCCAGTAGCTTCCCCAGCTGGACCATGTAGTTCAGGTATCCAGTCAGCACCTGTGGGACCCAGCACCCCAAGACGGTCAGTGGCTGCCACTTGCTGCCCACTGGGCCAGCGGAGCAACAAAGGGACAGGCCTGACTGCAGCCCAGCATTCATGGCCAGGGGCTGCACTTTACCCTGAGGACCTGTTGGAAATACCCTTGATGTGTTTTTGGGAAGATGCCAGGATGGGACAGGCCTTGTGCAGCCCAGGCAAGGGCTCTACCTCGGAGCCACATCCCCAGCCTTGACAGCAGATTGGGGCTTCCATCTGCTTGCTGGCTTCCCACTGCCTCAAGGGCAGTGTTGACCCCCCTCAGCATTACCACAGGCTCCCCAGGTGGGCCGGTCACCTCCAGCTCGGCCCCATCTTTTTGTGCTCACCCTGGGCCATCTTTCTGTTCTTGGGATGCATCTTTTCTAAAATGCTCTCAGACCACATCTCCAGACCCGAATCAGGGGCCACCTTACATTTCTCAGCTGCCCCTTTCCTGTTCACAGTGGTGGCTAGTCACCTAGTGGTGGCCAGCAACACAATCTGTCTTCCCTACTAGACCTCAAGGGACCAGGCTGATCTTTTCATCACTGGGCCAGTGCCTTGCACTCGGTATCAACGTGCTAAAGACAGAAGGCTGGAGTACAGAGTGAACAGCGAGTGGGCCTTTGGCCAGGGCTCCCTGGGTGTCAGGAGGTGCAGTCTCACCACTTAGTGGTTGTGGAGCCCTGGAACAGCTCGCTCAGCATCTCTGAGTCTTACTTCCTCCTCTATAAAAGGCTAGGTAAAAGTAATAGCTCATGACAGATGAGGCAAGCGAAATTCAGAGAAGTTCCGTAGCTACAGAGTTATTGGGAAGATTACAGGTGTTGTACACAAAGGTCTGGTGCCCTGCGATGGTGGTGGCTGTCACTGTGGCCTCTCTGTAGAATGGGGGCAAATGACAGCCCTCTCCCTTCTGCTCAGGATGCCTGACCATGACCAGGCCAGCTTGGGGCACCCCTCCTCTGCCTGTGACTGCCTGTCACTCATCAGGAAAGGGATACTTCTGTGCTCCCTGAGGTGGTGGTCATCGAGGGGAGACCCACGGCAGGGTAGGTGGGGTCCAAGCCAGTACTCTGTGGAGCACACTCACCTTTTCATTTTCAGTTTTGTTCAGGTAATAGTCCCTGGAGGGCAAGCCCAGGCCAGACTGGTCCACCTGGAGGGGACAACGGCAGTGAGAGGGAGTTCCTTGGAGATCCCCATGCGGGTACCCACCGCACACCCTCTGCCTGCCTGGGAGGCACTGGCATTGGCACCAGAAAGCCAGCCTGGTTCCCAGCAGAACAAGCTGGTAGCTAAAGTCCCTGAGAGGCTCACCCTGGGAAAGGGCGGGTGCACCCCTGCTTGTACGCAGTCAGCCACTGGGATTCTGGGCCCCTCTAAAGGGCTGGACAGAGCCTGCCTCCTCTTGAAGCACTTCCCGCCCTTGGCAGAGCACACTTATTTCACCAAACACCACCCAAATGGTTAGGAGCTCACCACAGGCTGTCTAGCTGGGGGCAAGTGACTTAACCTTTCTGATGTGCAGATTCCGCTTCTCAAAAATAAGTGAAATAATACCTAACCTGCAGAGCTGAACTGAGGTCCCAAAGAGACAGAGTTGGTGAAGGAGTCCCTGGAATGCTGGGCAGACAAGAGAGGGTCAATTCTTCTTCTTCTTTTTTTTTTTTCTTCTTCTTTTTTTATGTATTTGGTACAGGGTCTCACTAGGCAGCTTAGACTCATAGTTATTCTCCTCTTTTCATCCCTACCTCCCAGTGCTGGGATTACAGGTGTAATCACACCACAGCATTTGGACTCAGAGGCCAGCTGAGCATGCCTGGGGGCGGGACCAGCACGGTGCAGCCTGTAGTGCCGAGGATCGAACCCTAGTCCTTGCGCTTGCCTAAGCAGGCGCTTATTCCACTGAGCTATCTCACTGGCCTAAGAGAGGGTCAATTCTGATAGCTACAGCTGGAGCCTTGTGGCCTCACCTTGACACACCTCAGCGCTATTTTTTTTAATTAATGCAATTTATTTTGATACACTTAAATCTGCACAGTGAATTCATGTGCCATATATTGATTGCTCCAAATTCCTGTAATTTTCTCATCGTGCTAGGATTTTCTTTTTTATTTCACATTTGAAGAATTATTTCCTTTTACACCTCAGTGCTATTATAGTTCATATGGTTGGTCAGGAAATTGGAGCTCAGAAAAGTTGACCTGCCAGGCATGGGGGTGCACGCTGTAATCTTAGTACTTGGGAGGCTGAGGCAGGGGGATTGTTGTGAATTTGAGACCAGCCTGGATTACAAAGTGAGCTCAAGGCCAGTCTAAACTGCATAGAGAGACCCTGCCTCAAAAAAAAAAAAAAAAAGCAAAAAAAGAGAAAGGTTGAGCTAAGGTCACAGAGCAGCTGACTGACAGATGGGCTAGGCGCCCAGCCTCATGGCTCCCGGCTAAGGAGCTCCGCTCTCTGTGCTGAGCCTCAGGCTGGGGTAGGCTCTGTCAGGGACCCATGGATTCAACATCATGTGTGTGTGGCAGGGCAGGGGAAGTGTCACTGTGGCCTTTGCACTGAACTACCCACCCTAGTCCTCTTTTTTACTTTATTTTCAGACAGGGTCTCACACAAGCTCTTAAATTGCCTGGGTTGGGGTTGAATTTGAGATTCTCCTGTCTTAGCTTCCCAGGCTGCTGGAGGACAGGTGTGCCCCCCACCCTCCACCCCAGCTCCAATACTGTTCTCAACAGAGCCACAAAGTCCAGAGGCTAAGGTGGAGAGACAAGGTGGCTGCCATTATGGTGGGGAACTGATGTCTCCCACCACTTCTGGGGCCTACAGGAGGCCACGGACAGCATGGCGGCCCAAGTCCTCAGAGTTTCTTGCCTGACAAAACTTTACCGCAGGGCCTGCCAGAAAGACTAGGCCCCTCACTGAGCCCAGCCGGCACTTGCTGAACTTGTGGAGGATGAGATCGTGCCCTGTGCCCTTCCAGGCTCTAGCCTGCTCACCTGGATCACGTTGCTGTTGGAGTTCTTGGAGTCAGCACTGACATAGACGGAGAAGAAGGGGGACGTGCGGTAGTGGGCAGTGACCACCTGCAGGGTGTCCTGGAAGTTGTCCTTGGCCCAGGGCCCTGTGATATTCCAGCCTCCGAGCTGTGGGGAGGAACAACAGACAGGGAGGGGATAAGGTGGTTTCCAGGCCTGTATGCAAATTCTGTCTCTGCAGCCACCTTGGGAGTGGCTGCCTGGCCTCAGTGCCCAGGGCAAATGACAGGGGCAGTCTTCACTGGGGGTTTCTGACCTGAGCTGGAGCCTCACAGGGGGAGACCACGATCCTGTGCCACTGCCCTCTCGATGGCTGAGATGGTGACAGAAGAAACTTTGTCCTCTATGCTACTTACTTTTTAAAAGTTAATGTAAGACACAAATTCAGTTGTGCTTATAGAGAGATCCATATTTTGAAAATGGTTTAAACATGGTCTACTTTAGTCCTTCTCTAACTTGGGATTTTTTGGTACCTTTCTTGATCGTCCCTGGCCTGGCACACACTGGCACAAGTGGCCTCTACCAGACAGGAGGGACTGGGACAGTTTCAGTGCCTGTGGCCACCAATTCTGCTGGAAGACCTTCCTGGGGACAAGCGAGGAGGAGGAGCTCTCGAGGGAGCGCAGGGTGGCCAGAAAACACACATGGCCACCTCTGCTGTGCCAGGCAGCCTCTCTGGCAGCGAGCAGCCCTTCCCAGAGCCTGCCCAGGCCTGACACAGATGTGTTCAGGAGGAGTCTTTCCCTTGTTGTGGCATTAAAGAGAGGACTTGAGTGACACGGGCCCCTCACTGTGACTCGGAGCACGGCCTGGTCCATGGCTCTGTTGGTCTGTCAGGAGCATCACCCACCTCTCCACATACACAAACACCCTCTGGTGTGTGGGGAAGAAAGAAGCACTGGAGAGGAAGTGCTCCTGTGACCGCGGTCCCTATACCTGACGCAGACACATGGAGAGACACATACAGAGACAGCTGTCCCAACACTCAAACACAGCCCCACCCACATAGATGCACCCAGGCCAGGGCAGCCGTGCACACACAACAGACAGACAGGTTCTTCACTCTTGTGGGGTGCAGCAGCTGGAGGCATGAGGTGGCTGAGCCGCAGTGGTGCCTGAGAGCTGGGCAGAGCCAGACGGGGTGGGCAGCAGGAGCTGCCAAGCCCGCCCCAGGGACCTACCTTCTCAATCAGCTCCATCAGGGGCTTGGCCTTGAGCTCCTCGATCCTGCTTTCGTTCATACAGGCTCGGTAGTACACTTGGGCCTTCCTCTCTGCCTCGCTCACGCTGGCTGTGGAATTTTCTAGAATGATATGTCATAGCACAATACAGCTCAGTGGTACAGCATTTGCCAAGCATGCACGAGGCCCTGGGTATAACCCTTGGCATTGAAAAAGAGAAAATAACTGGAGCTGGAGGAAGCTTAAAAGGCTTCTTATGAATGGCCTTTCCATTTCCTCCTCCCAGAAGCCAAGCATGGTCGCCAGACTCACAGATGACGCAAAGGGCTGTTTTCTATTCCCCCTTCCTCACAACCCCAGCCAGGCTAGCAGCTTTTCACCCTGACGCTCACAGATCATCCACCAGAAGTTCTCCTCTACACTGGGTGAAGGGAACTATTTCCTGGTGCTGTGGTCCTCAAAGTACCTACTACATGTTGTGGCTCCTGTGCCCGCCTCACATCACACCAGATTCTTCATCCCTCCCTGGGGAACTCCTCACTGTTTCTGCCACTTTCCCCCAGTTTAGATTTCTTTCTCATCCATTCTTCCACTGGACAGATCCCAGACACTCTGTGTCAGGCAGGGTGCCAACTCTGGACACAAAAAGACAATGTCCCTGCCCCTGAAGGCTCTTGCATTCAACTCTGTTAAAAACCTGGCGTGGCTTCCAGGCCTTCTTAGTGACCTCAAGCCTCCCCTAAGATGCTTGTTTCAGAAGGTGCTCAGCATTCTGGACTTTTGCTGGGTACCTCACACCAGGCTGGGCACTGCCTTTCACAGTCAAAAATAAAACTTGTTCCCTGCCCCC
>PVKN010023874.1:0-14638 GCA_004027915.1 Capromys pilorides
ACTCTACCCTGCTGATGGGAATGAGGGTGTGCACCCATGTGCTGCTAAAGATGTGCAGTTCCTCTTCACAGGTGTTGGAAGCCACAGAAACTGAAAAATCAAAGGTGTGTAATTGAAATTAGGCCTCAGTGCCTAAAGCAAATAATCTACCTCAGTCTTGAGATAAACATCCTCTCTGGTTAAGGTCATCTATTAGTCAGTAGGCAACCTTGTGTCGTGTGTTACTAACTTTGCAAAGGTATAAATAAACATCATTTTGTTTTGCTGGCTGGTGCTCTTGAAAACCAAGGAGAGGTAACCACCACCTAGCCCAGCTTTTATTTTCTTGTCTTTCTTTTCATTCCTGTTGCTGTTTCTCCCTAGGTAAACCCAATCTCACTGACATCAATGGATTCCTACACACAGGAGAACTGCCAGAGAAATGATATGTTCATGGGATGGTATTTGTATATGTATGTATATGTATATGCATATTCACATGCATTTGTATATGTATATGTGTCCCCCAAAGCCTCATGCAGTCATGGGGCAGACTTCTACAGTTTGTGATTGATTATTGTGGTTGTAGATGCTACACCTGCCCTGGTGGAGGTAATTGCATTACAGTGCAAGGAAGAAAGACAGGTTAGCTGTTTGAGCTGCTCCTACTCTTCCCTTTGCTCACTTGCTTTTTGCTGATGCCATAAAAGGTTGCTCTCTACCCTGTGTCACCCTGCCATGGAACCAGCTGAGTATGGACTGAAACATCCAGTAACCGTGAGTTACATAAACTTTTCATTCTTTTATTTTAGGTGTTAAGTATTTGTCCCACAAATGAGAGAAGTGTAAATAAGTCAGAATTTAGTACCACATAAGTGGTGTCTTTGCTTGGACTAAGCCTGACCATGTGGACTAAAAGCCTTTGAGAATGGCTTATGGGAAGAGGTAGGAAAGGTTCAGAGATATTGCCTACTTGTGAAGAGCTGTAACAACTTTGGCTGTTCTGTTTGGAAGATTCTGGTCACAGCTCAGAAGACCAGGAGTCTGATAGAAATCCTGTCTATAAGATGATAGACATCATCTTGAGTAGAAGCTCAAGCTGGGAAGGTTTCTGCTGGGAAGAACTTCATTGGCTGTTGGACTCAAGATGATGTCTCTTATGGCTTGGGAAAAAGTTTGTTAGCATTTTGCTTGTGTCCAGAGACTGCCACAAAGTGAGTTTAAGCATATGGGACTAATTGACTTTTCAAAAGGAATTTCAAAACAGCCAAATACTGAGCGAGTGGCATGGCTGTTGTTGGAAGTTTCCAGTCAAATTTAAGTTGAAAATCAGGAGCAAAGAGCCCAGAAGGATGATTTGAAATGTTGTAAGTTTGATTAGAAACAAAGCTCCAATAGAACAGTGGACCGAAAAGATAGAGCTGAGAGGATGTCCTTTGCTGTGAAGGAAGCAGAGAATCAAAAGGATGGCCTGAGGGCATCACAGAAGGCCGAACGTCTCCACCTTTTGCAATCTCAGAATTGCAAGGAATTTTCATTAAATTCTAGATATTGTTTAATTTCTTGTATGATTTCATCTGTAACCCACTGGTTGCTGAGAAGGGTGTTGTTTAATTTCCACATATTTCTGGAGTTCTTATGGTTTCTTTGGCCATTTATTTCCAATTTCATTGCACTGTGGTCAGATAATATACATGGGATTATTTTTGCTCTCTTGCATATACTTAAGCATGACCTGTGGACTAATATGTGGTCTATTTTAGAAAATGTCCCACGTGCAGCTGAAAAGAATGTGTATTCTGAAGAGGTTGGGTGGAGCACTCTGTGTATGTCCACTAAGTCCAGCTGTTCCAAATTCTGTTTCAGTTCTGCTACTTCTTTGCTAATTTTTTGTCCACTTGAGCTATCCTTTTCAGATAAGGGAGTGTTAAGGTCTCCTGTTAAGATTGTAGTATTGGATATTAGGTTTTTCATGTCCATTAAGGCTTGTCTTGTATAACTTGCTGCTCCTGTGTTAGGTGCATACATATTTATAAGTGTTACCTCTTCATCCTGAATGTTTCCCTTAACCAGTATGTAGTGGCCTTCTTTGTTATGTTTGATCAATCTTGGTTTGAAGTTTAGACTGTCTGCAAACAGGATTGATACCCCTGCTTTTTTTGAGGTGGTGGAGCATGTACTATTGTTTTCCATCCTCTGACTTTTAGCCTATGAGTTTCTTTATGAGTTTCGTGTGTTTCTTGTATACAGCACATTGTTGGGTTTTGGTTCCTTATCCATTCTGGTAGTCTACTTCTTTTAACTGGAGAATTGAGTCCATTTGCATTGATAGTTATAATTGAAATGTATTGTCTTATTATTGACATGACTTTTATTTACTACTATTTACAATTTTTTCTCCTATGTTTAATTGGTTGTCCTGTTTGGTGGGATCTTTCTGTTTGCATTTGTTGAGTTGCAAGGGAGAGGAACTTTGCCTTGAGAGGAAAGTCTCTGAGCCCCATTTTCCAGAATGGGGAGGGCAGCCACACCAGGTTTGAGAATGGCACTGCATGGAAAATTTGTTGTTCAGAACCAGAGTCACAGTGCTCAGCGATCCAGGCACTCGAATGCTACGGCCAAGAGAAAAGGAAGGCTGTCTACTGCTCCAGCTGGCAGAACACCTTGGTATCAACTGTGTGGTGCTGGCTTTAGTTGCATGAAGAATACAGTTCTGAGGTTAAAAAGGCTCCCATATTGATTTCAGAAGGCCCAGGATGCCAGGCAGTGTGCCCTGGCAGGGCAATGTGTGAAGCAGAGAGTGAGAAGCTTAATGTGCAGTGGAAACTTCAAAGTCTGGAAAATCAAGGAACATGGTTCATCTAAGAAAAACTGGGAAGAGGGAGCAAAATTGATCTAAGAGAGAAACCATGGAAGCTACCACCAAGAATGCCACAGGGGTGGAGCCACATGGAATTCACAAATTACTTTGGATGTTCTACATGGACTTATAGGACCTCGTATTTGTCTTTCTGGATTTTGAACTTGATTTGGTCCCAATGCTTGGTATCCTGTTGTTTGTACCTTTGGGAATGGTAATGTTTATCTTCTGCCTTGGATGTTGCAAATGTTTAATTTTCTTTTCATTTATACATGGATTCAAAGCTAAGAGTTTGCCTTAGATGTTGGAGGAGATGGGACTTGGATTTTTCAGCAATGAAGAAACTGTAAGACTTTGGCAACTCTTATAGACAGACTAAAATGTTTTTGGCATAAGAGATGTGTATGAGACTTTTGGGTCTGGGGCAGAATGTTATGATTTGTAACTAGCTGTCCCACCAAAGGTTCATGCAGTTGTGGAGCAGGGAAATTCCAGAATTTGTGATTAACTCATTGTTGTCTGGGATTCTGGGTCTGAGTACTGCTGGCATTATTAGTGTGAGTGCTACAGCATTTCTAGGGCAGATAAGGAGAAAACCTTCCTCGCTGCAGCCATTGTTGGTGCTGCTCCTGCCATTTAGCTCTCCTGCTCTTTGACACTGCCAAGAAAGGTTACTCTCTGCCATGTACTGTCCTACCTTGGATGCAACTAAGTATGGACTGAAGCCTCCAGTAATTGTGAGCTAAATAAACCTTTCCTTTCTTCATTTTGGGTGTCAGGTATCTATCCCAGCAATGACTGAAGAGTAACTGAGACACTGATCTACCAAGAATCCAACAACCCAAGTCAAAAATTAAACAGGAAGGGAAGAGCCAGGCTCATTCAGATGATATTTTCTACTCTTCAATCCATAGCTAAACAAATTCACTGGGAAACAATAAACTCAGACCTTGCCCCAAAAAGTACAAAGATCAAACACAGACCACCTATCATCCGAGTCAGAAGAAGAAATGAGAGGTCTCATGCAGACCCTCCCCATGAGCCCAGCTACCCTTGCCGATGTACAATTGTTACACAGCAGAAGGCTCAGCTCACAAGGATTTGCTTGTTAGGCATAATTGAAGACAAGATTTACACCACAATCTCTGCCCTAAACACACAGACTTGACAGTAGGCAAGGCCCCTGAAAAGAAAGCTTGGGGCTCAGGCAGCCAGAACCCGTTAAGCCACTCAAGGTATTTTGCTGTGATTTACTAGTCAAAAGACCATGTGGGGATCACAAAGGCAGTGTTATCAGCACTAGGGGCTTCTCTGGTTTCCCAGGTATCAGCTCAGATGTTCCAAGTCACAGGATTAGGATATGCATTGAGTTACTGGGCAGAAGCAGAAATGGACAGGTTGATGCCCACATAACCTGACATCTCTAAGGTCACAGTGAATTCTGAACCTGGAGGATCTGACTAGATCTCTGAAACTGAGTTGGACTGGTTACATTAGAGTCACAAGTTGTTACATTTTCTGTCTAGGTGTCACCATAAAGCCACGCACAATCTTAGGTTTTCACACAGTTGGGTGAATCAGTGTGTGATGCTCAGATTGAGAGTATGTAATTGGTAAATCAGGCCAGATTACTTTGGCACTTCCTTAATCTCAGCCATGTAGGAACAGTATGTGATGGACAGAAAGAGCCTCGTCCCCTTCTCAGTCCCATTTACTGTTTGCCAGCACCATGAACGATGGTCACTCTGTCATGCCATGCTGTCTTAGAGCCACATCATTGAGCACTGAAAACTATAAAAGCTGTGATCCCATCAAACTTATCACCTTGAACGTGAGAGGGTTTGGTATTCTGTCTTAGAAATGATAGAAAAAGACTTGAGACAAAATTTGGTACCAAAGAAGTGGGATCATTGTTGTGACCATCAGCGATCATGTGTTTCAGGACCACAAACTACTGACTTGTGGAAATAGTTTGGAATGGTTAGGAGATGCAGGCTGAAAAAGTAGAGATAAAAGGGAGCGGTTACTAGTACACAGTGTGTGGAGGTTTCATTTAGTAATCAGATGTCCTAAAGGCAGACTGTAATATGGCAGAGGGCAGCAGTTTATGTCAGTGGAAATAGCAAAAGCAAGCAATACAAAGACTAAATGGAATGACAGTTTGTGTCTAGTTTCTTCCACAAAATATGGGCAAATGCTTGATCTCCATCTACTTTGAAGCCTGTCCCAATTTATCACTTTCTGGCCTTGATAGATGGCTCTTTCATTCCAGTGTTTGATGTGGACCATGAAGAGTTAAGGATGCTCTCAGCTTTTAGCTCACTGGTCACACCTCAGAGACCACTTCTGCCCTTCCAGGCATCCAGCAGCATAGCTCCAAGGACAACCAGGATGAGGATACCCAGGCTCAACCGGATGATGTTCTCTGTTTGGTAGTCTGGGGCTGAAAAGAAAAAAAAAAATTATTATAGAACACAAAATGCAAAGACCATATACAGAGCACCCATCTTCAGCAGGGGTCTCATGCAGACCCTGCCTGTGAAGTTAATGCCCCTTTATGTTTCAAGAATTCTACATTACAAGAGGCTAGGCTCACAATGAGGTGACGCCCAGTGGAAGAACAGCCTGTTTACCCATGACCCTAGGAGCCCTCCAAGTAGCAGGCAGGATTGACCTCATTGTCCTGGCAAGAATTAGTGGGCAGCAGGTTTTGCAGGGATCAGGATAATGGACTCAGTTGTGTCTGGGGCTTGTCTGGTCTCCCTGCCATCAGTACTCCTAGACAGTGCTCAGGGAAGCCATGGACAACTGGTAAGATGCACAAATGGACAAGCTGCTGTCCAGATCACACATCTCCAGGGTAGCAATTGGCACCAATCCCAGAGGACATACATGGTTTTAACAGAAGAAGTCAGAGTGGGTGAATTTTCAACAAGCCGTATTCCACACAACAGGCAGGAATCCGGGCTCTGGTTTTAAGTTCCTGGATGTAGATAGCATGGGAAAAAATGTCTCCTAACATTTAGAGTTAATAACCCAGCAAAGTCCAAAATAAAGCACAAAAAAATGCCACATGGATTCCAACAATGCAGTGGCCCTGCCTGGCACAGCATAGAAATCTTCCTGCTATGGGAAGACGGCATGGGGGTGACATGGGAATGGGTATCACCATGCAAATCATAGTGTCAGATGAAACATAAACTAGTGTAGGAATCCAGCCAGTAGCTTCCCCTTAACACACAGGAAGATGAAAATCTTCTCACTATAGGGTGGGAGACCCACAATCTGACCTTTGGGTGCTAAGAGTCAAGACAGGCGCAGCATTAAGAGTGATCCCAGAACACCCACAATCACATGATGTGGGAACCAGTGAGAAAGAGACTGAACTCAGAGATGCAGCTGGGCTTACAGGGATAAATGGGAAGGAGCATTACAAGGGACATCAGACAAGGAATTTAGATCCTTAAGATTTTTAATTCTCCTCATAAGATGTGGCAAAAGTGATGTGGAGAAGCAGATGGAAAATAAAGCACCTGGTGCTGAGGGAAGGAGGTCAAGGTGTGGCAGGGCCAGGGAACACATCTGCAGGCTCTTCTTAGGCTGAGTTCCTATTCACTATGGCCAAGAGCATCCCAGAGGTGTGCAGGACTGCAGAGCAGGGCAGTATGGGACAAAGAAATACAATGACAAGATAGAGCTGATCTGAGGCACGTAAGACAGTCAGGAAATTTACTTTGATGAAGAGGAAACAAGATATGTCAACCATGTAGAACAGAGTCTAGGAGGTGGAGAGAAACCGAGATAGCTACAGTGATATTTCACTGGAATTAGACAGTGTGGAGGACTCAGTGTCAGTTGGGAAATGGATTTAGCAACAGGAATTTAGGGATGGATGCAGCTTGTGTTGATCAAGAGCATTGCTTGGAGAATTTACTCTTGGGATACTTGCTATGATATTCACCACTAAAGGACCCCCTGGTGGTGACACAGACAGTCAGGCAAAAGGACGTCAGACAGTTCAACTCTGCAATCACTTCCCACTGTTCAGATCACTGAGGCTCAAAACTGATAGGTCAAGATTCAAAGTTTCCCAGGGCATCTTGCCCCACACATTCCTTCCCTCACTTTCCTTCATAACCTACCCAACCCCAATCCCAACCCTGCTCTACATTGTACTCTAGTCTCGACTCACTTCCTCTTGACCTACGTTGATCTCAACTCATTACCTGTGACATAAATTAAATTATGTCCACCTAAATCTAGCTGTTCCACCTCATCCTGAAACATGACCTGGTTGTCACCTGGCTGCTCCAGCCCACTATCACCCTCCCTGAAAGGTTCTATAAAGTCTCTTACCCCACTTTGTTCGCTGCTGTCTTGGTCCACTAGACAGACAGCCTGCTTGATGCCCCCAATAAATCTTCTCGGGTCAGAATGCCTGGCCTGGTAGATTGTGTGGGTTTGTACCAAACATAAACATGCTGTTCAGAACACAGCATCTAGTCTGTCAGTCTGACACACAGCACCATCATTAAGAGTGCCACATAAGCAACTCAGAGCACACAGACTGCATGTACTGTGTAGCGTGCCATACATGTAATAATTTTTGAGATAGCTGTACTCCATCTGTTATGTATTTATCTCTTCAGGTACCTCCATGCAGCTTCAAAAGATATTAAGAGTCCATTCACTTGCTCTGGAACTTACATTCATGTTTCTGAGTCCAGAGCAAATGCTGGAAATGTCCCACTGTTGATCTGCATGATTCTCTGCATTTGTGCCAGCCATGTGGCAGTCCCTGTTTTTAGTCAGTCACGTTAAGTCATTTTCCTGGAATTCCCACTGCACCATCTTTCACCTGACAGCTGACTCCAACTCTCTTCACTGAAAAACCAGAGGGTACAACACACACACAGAGCAGTAGAGGGAAGGAGTGAACAGGGCACAGGAAGAATGATGCTTCTCAAAGGACTTGGAAACCCCAGAGGTGGACCACAAAGCTTCAAACTCAAAGAGGGGAAACCTAAGCACAGCACAGCCCTACAGGGGAGCAGCCAAGCCAGTCATGTGCTGCTGCTTCTCAAGACTGGCCTTAGACTCTTAAGTGAAATGGATCTGACACAGTTGTGTCAATTTCCCACAGGTTCCCTGGGATGAGAGACAAAAACTATAAATAAGGATCAAAACATACACTAGACATTGGGAAATATAAAGAACATTTTCAAAGAAAATGGGAACTAGGGAGGGGAGAGGAATAATAGAAGGTTGGGAAAAACAGCACAAGGAAGAGTTGAAACAAAGCTTTTGGAAATAAGGAGAGGAAGAGTGTTTGAAAGAGGCGAGGAGGATGAGAACAACAGAATCACAATATATGATACACAGGTACAAATTCCTTTGATAAATGTAATCATTATGTTTATCAAAAATGTGACATAAAGTTAATTTTAAAATACTAACAGTAAAGTTCTGGCTTTTCTGATTGATTGGTAGAGTTGAGAGTCTTTATGGGGAGAGAGCAGGTCATTAGGGAGAAGGTGCAGGTAGCCACTGATAGGTGGTGCTGAGAGGAGATAGCACAAGGGCACTTGGATTGAGAACCTTTGAAGATCAGGAGGCAGGATGTGAGGGTTGGGTACTCAGTGAAAGGAGCAGTGATGGACACTGTGGAGAGGACAAGCGGTAGCTACTGGATGGACACAAAAGAGGGACACAGAGGCTGGGATCTGTCCATCAAGGGCTCTGTGCATATACTCAGTGGCTGCCTGAGTGGATTGCAAATGTGCTACAGGATAAAAATCACAAAAAAAAAAAAAAATAGTGGGGTCATGGTGGTGCATGTCTATAATCCTAGCACTATGAAGGCTGAGTCACAAGGATAGTTGCGTGTTTGAGACAAGCCCAAACTACAAAATGAGTACAAATCCAGCCTGAACTTCATAGTGAGACCCTGTGTCAAAAAGACGAGAAGGAAGAGAAAGAGGAGGCTCAGGGGATCATTTCTGACTGAGTGAAAAGTTTGATGCCTATTGTCAGACATCTGAAAATGTTTGAACTGCTCAACACTCCTCCTCAGGAATCAACTCCAGCCACTCCCGTCCCTGTTCCTCCCTGCCATTACTTCCTGGGGCTCCAGCCTCCTCCATCCATGCTCTGTACCTCTCAGTTACCTGAGAAGCTTCCAGAATATACCTGGAAAGTCTGCTCATATCCATGCTGTCCCTCTGCTTCCCAATCCTTGGGCATGTGCTCTCCCTTGATCCTGAGAAGACCCAGTTCCCTGAAAAAGCTAAGGCACAGAGAGCACAGTTCTACCCACCAATGAGATGGGGGCTGTCCCTTGCAGCACGACCCTATAGCATCAAGACCATAGATCCATCTTGGAAATACACAGCAAAAGTCTTCCTGCACTCCCCATTATCCTGAGGGCCACAAGGACACCACTGTGGTCACAGCATAATATCAAAGAAGTGCCAGTGATACAAACACCCAGAATGTCAAGTAGAATGAAGAAACCGGGAGAAACCCCATTAACACTCCTGTCACCAGTGCTGGCGATGCTCTTGCTGTCTCACACACAGAGAGGCAGGGACAGCTGGGGAAGGGGTCACTGGGATGACAAAGACAAGGGCTCAGTGTTGCATCACCTTTCACACTGGACCCCAGAATTACCACCAGAACACGCACCACTTCTGTAACACGGTAAAGACATCTCCTCCAAAAGAATAACTTCCACTTTCCACAACAACAGTAATGAGGACTGATGTTCAGAATCTACTGAACAGGAGATGTTGAGATGGGACAATGGGCACACAAACAGCACCAACAATGGACAGGCAAAGTGACAACACAAAGCAAAACAGAGATATCCCACCAGAAAGACTTCTCCTAACACAAAGTGAAATCACTCACGTGTGACAGAAAGCACAAGGGGGTCACTAGGCAGGGACCATAGCTGTGAGTTGCCATTAGGAGAGCCATAGCAGGTGTAGGTCCCAGCCTGGTCCAGGCTCATGGGGGAGATGAGAAAGGAGCTGTGATTCTGACGAGAGCAGTCCTGGGGAAAGAAATCTCCTCCATCCCTACAAAGGATGTAGAAGTTGTATTGGTGGATTAGCTGGCACTGGAGAGTCACATTTCCTCCTGAGGCCACCTGGGCAGCTGGGTGAGCAGTCAGAGAAGGTTTGTCCCTGTAGATGCCTGGAAGGGAATAGAGCCTGATGTTAAAATCATTATTACAATAACCTCAGCATTCTTGTGTCCAGAGAGAGAACAAAAATCTGAGAAGAAATTCACACCTTGCTACAGGGTAGGAAACCCAAAATCACCCCTTTCTAATTTCCCAAGAGCCAGGACTAGAGGTGGGCAGGTGTCAGTGCCATGCAGTGCCTCCTGGGAACTCCAGCTTCCTGACAGAAGGATCAGGGATGACAGGCAGCACAGACAGATGGGGAACCCAAGAGCCAGGCAGAGATACAGGGCTTGTGCTTGGGCCCATCTGGATAAATGAGGTGGTCACCAAGAGCCATGTGGGGCACAGCATCCCTGTTGTCCTCACCTGTCACCACCAGCTCCAGTGACTCACTGCATAGTGACCAGGTTCCTTGCTTCCAGTATCCACAGGAATAAATCCCTGCATCGTTGTGTGTCACTTTTGGCAGAGAAAATTGCTGAGCATCTTGGTCTCCCTTGGAGTCTCTGTCATACCATATTCCTTTAGGTACTGCCTGAGATAGACGCAATGCAGTCGCCCCTGGTGGGACCCTGCAGAAGATGCTCCCAGAAGCTCCCAGGGGAAGCACAGCTCCTGGCACAGCCCAGATGCAGGGCTGGGACGATGAGCCTGGAAGCAGAACCAGATCCCGAGCACTGTGAGGGAAGGAGAGGCTAGGCAGTGACACCCAAGGCCTCCAGGCTGCTCATGCTGAGGCTATGGGACACATCCAGGATCTGAACTCCCACCTTGTGTGTGAGCCTGGACCACTCCCTGCCCATCCATGTGACACCAGGCAGTGGGGATCATCTGTTCTTCACCTGGAAGAGGCATTCTAGTGAGGCCTGAATGTATCTTCAGCCTGTGACATCATCTGCCTGTAATAGGAGCCCTTGCTCTGACTTCCAGAAGCCCAACACTCAGGGTCCTGGACCAGCAGAATCTGCTGCCTGGCTGATTCTCCCCATCTCCTAACACTTGTGGGGGAATGGTAGCTGGGTTTCTTCTTCAGTGTTTCTCATATGGACTCTGCATAGGAGGGAAAGGTATTCACACTTCGGCACTGCTTTGTACTGATAGGTGCCTGGAAGCACAAGGCCAACACTGTGAGTCCCTCTTATAATTGTAGGGGCCAAAGATAAGTTGCATTAATCTTGCAATGGTTCAATGAATGTAGTACTAAATTCTTTTCAAAAGTTTTTCTCTCCTCAAATGTGTTTTCATTTTTTGGCAGACTGGGTGCACACTGTTATCTCCCACACATAACTATCTATCATCTCTCACTTAGCTATCCACTTAGATACTGTGATAACTACCTTCTATCTCTCAGGGGTCATACTCCACATGGAGCACCTTTGTAAACAATACTGAGTGAGAGTATTTCATCTATGTGTCAAACACACACACACACACATGTACACACTCACTTGATCTTCACAAGAGTTCAGTCACCTCCCCTCCACTGCTGGTAGCTATATGCAAACTTTAGGTCCTGCACATTCTCAAAGCCCTCGCCCACCTACCAGGCTGGCCTATATAGCATATACTGTCCTTCCTCAGCACTGCAGTGCTGGCTTTTCCCTCCTCATCTCAGCCTCAGAATAAATCCTGTAGATCCATCATCCC
Organism: Capromys pilorides; assembly: GCA_004027915.1. Lineage (NCBI taxonomy): Eukaryota > Metazoa > Chordata > Mammalia > Rodentia > Capromyidae > Capromys > Capromys pilorides. The sequence continues at coordinate 11,676 of PVKN010023874.1, forward strand.
ATCACTCAGCTCTTCCTATGGACCTGGGCCCAGGGAGTATTATATATCCTTGAACCACTGGCTGATGCCTTCCTTCATCTTCCTACAAATTGCTCCCAATCCTGTCCCAGACAGATCCTCACCCCAGAGTCTCACATCCTGTTTAAAGAAGGATATGTCACCTGTCACCTCTGTCTTCTGCCATCAGTTTGTGGTATCTCTCCTGTCACTGACAGAGACCCATGAGCACTGACCCTGGTCCACAAGACTTTGTGGGTGCTAACTGAGCTCTTACCTCATCTTCACTCACTCCGGTGATGCACACACTCTGTCCTTGACCAAAGCCATGTCACCACCTTTGACAACTCCCTAACAACCCAGTGACCCCACAGTGGCTCTAGCCTATCCCCCTCATCTCCCTCTAACACAGCACCAGAAACTCCTTCTTCAAAATGAATCCATCATCCTCCAACTGACTCCAACAAATCTCCCCTTGGCACAGCCTCTGATGTTCTACCTTAAAATTTCTCATCATCACTGCCTCCTGACGCAGCAATTGTGCACTTTGCCAGCATGTTTATCTCATTTCTTTGAGACAGTAATACTGTCTGAGTTTCCCAAACACACATAGCATTGGTGGTTTCACAGGGAAGGCCCATGTATCTTCACTGTGAGAATGAACTTTGTTCTTGGGGATGCATGAGGGAAAATGAGCATCACACACAGCGAGCTGACAATACTGGCTCTGTGGAAATACAGGAGCATGCACATTACCCAGTGTCTAAGGGCTCTTTATGACCACTCTTAGAAAAGCAAGACACTATGGATTTAACCATCTTCTTTCTGTGTCCATTGAGAAACACCTGTGTTTCTGTTATTGAGAGAAGAAACTGAGTGAGAAAAGCAAAAAAAAAAAAAAAAAAAAAAAAAAAAAAAAAAAAAAAAAAAAAAAACCTCAGAGAAGGTCACACAAGGAGACGTACATTGTACTTCAAAACTGTGTCCTGAAGGAGGGATCCTTGGGCTGAGATGACCTCTCATGGAAAAGGTAGCCTGGAGAATCCCCACAGACAGCCAATGGGAGTCATGCAGCCTCACTGCAACCAGGCCACCCCTCCTAGGGGCACAGGTCCTGTGAAAGGACTGCTTGACTGAGCTGCATTCCCACTGCATCTTGCCTGTCTGTGCCATGGGGCAATGTTGCTGACTCAACAACACAGGATGGCAACACAGAGTAGCCTCCTCCTGCCTCATTCCAACACCTTCATGCCCCTCACAGGCTTGTCCTTTCCTCACTCACATCTTCCAGCACTGAAAGGAAAGAAACTCACCACTGTGGTCCTGGGTCTTCTCCTCCATTGTAGACACTGAAACCGAGAGAGCTTGTGAGAGGCATCCATCAAGAATCCATTGAAACACAGCCCTAGCTAAGCTCAAAGATCTGGGTCAGAGAGCCAGAGGACTGCTCTATCTCTGAACAAGAATTCCTTGAGGAAGAGCCATGTGAAGAGCGTGGGTGAAGGACTCAACAGCCCCTGAGACCTTCCCCTCCCACTGCCCACCTCACAGCCCTGCAGCACTCACCAAATCCAAGCAGCAGAGTGAGACCAGGGATCATGATGCTCTCTCAGCCCAGGTCAGCACAGCTGCTCAGCAAGGAGCTCACCCAGTCTAACTGAGACACCACAGTACTACAGCCTGGGGACCAGTCCTTGTCACATGGTGATCAGCTACTAAACAGGGAGGCAGCTAGTCTTACACAAGTCCAGGCCCTGCCCCTTGATTACCTCCACATCTCTGAGGTCCTGTCTGGGTTTCCTGCTCTGGTCTTCCAAGCCATCTGGTGTAGGAATTGTGGGTAGCACCTTCCACTGAATTCTGCGTGTCTACTGTGTGAGATCTGAAGGAAGTGGTAGATAAAAGGTGAAGATCTGTGTTCCATCTTCAAAAGCCACTGTCCATTGTATGGTCAAAGGTCTTCAAGCAGACTCAAACCAGGAGGGGTGGACAGGGGAGGGAGAGTACAGGTGTCTTTCAACCAATGTTCAGGGGCTGTAGGAAGCTCTCTCCAAGGAAATTTGCTGAAAACTAGGAAGCTGGGGTATGCAGGGGCCAACATATTATGTCACACCTAGAATCGGTGATAGCTAAGCTATTCTGTGTCCTTAAAAACATAAAATTCCACTGAGGTGAGTGCAGGTGTGGTTTGAATCTTTGGGAGTGAATGGACAAGACCAAGATGCTGGCAGTATTGTGTTGTGTATCTAGCCAAGAACAAAGAAAACACCTCAGCACCCTGTCTTCTGACAACTCCTCTGCTACTTGACCAAAAGGGAATAATATCCACTGAATAAGGGCACTTGAGGATTCTGACCTGCCCCAACACAGCTACACATTTCTATTTCTTTTTTTTTTTTTTGTAATTTTAATAATTTTAAATGACAAAACATCTTTATATAATAAAAATAGATAATATCAGGTTACATAAGTAATACACATGTATAGGATTGTGAAATTCAGTTTCTCTTTTTACAGAAAAGCAAATAATTTTAACCACAGACATTCTTATATGAGTCTAAGCTTTCTTTGATTCAATCCAACCATAACAGGACCAAGCTTTATGGTATTGAAGTGCACTAAGTGCACATAGATATTATTTGGATCCCAAAAACATTTCAAGGCCTTTGCAATGTAAACCTTAGTCCAATTGGCATGGAAATGCACTGTCATCTAACCTGAGAGGTATTTAAAGTCTTGAACACTTGCTCTCTTACAGAGGTTTTGAGAACTTTCCTGTGTACTTCTCTATAAACCTTTGAGGAAGTAAAGACTTTATGCATAATAAGGAGACAGAAGATGGATTTTCTCTTGTCACATTAATATTGTGTGATTAACCATAATTTTTCTTATTATTAGCAGTGCAAGTTGCTCCTACTTCCCAGGGCCTGTCCTTCAGTATGTTCCTCATTTAACTATAGGTGTCT
>PVKN010023875.1:0-14641 GCA_004027915.1 Capromys pilorides
TAAGGCCTAGTTTATCTACTGGGACACCTTGTGAAAAGAAAACTAATTTTTTTTTTTGTGAACAATATATGTTGGATTAAAAATGTTACAGCCTTTTCTCAACTCTTCTCTTTTTTTATCATGACATCTACATAATTTTCCTAATTGGAGCCTTAAGAGATTAAAATATATGTTATAAATGCTTAAAGTATAAGGGGAAAGGCAATCATTTCTACAGCAATACATAAATCAAATGACAGCCAATTCACTTCCTCAGTCTGTCAGTCAGTGACACAAAGGCCAATGTTTTAGGCTGGCAGTTGTAGGTAGCAAAGCAGAGTCTCCAGGAATGCTAAAAGGTCATAGGTTATTTTCTTAGCATAGTCCAGAATATTTTGGAATGGCCCCTTGGAGAATCAACATGAGGATTTTCTCACTGGAATTCCTGAAGCTCACATAATGCAGCCACTCTGCAGGGTAACAATTAATTTCCCCTTGCTGATGGCATGTTTACTCACTGGCGCAAGATTATTCATCCCTGGATCGAAGTTGCTAACGAGCTCATCCTACAGTCCACAAAGTGGGGAATGGGTGGGGTGTGCAAGATCAGAGGACCAGATGTGGAGACTTCCAGGTGCTTTCTCTGCTTGTTTCCCAATTATCTGGAAATAAAAGCCAGCCCTTGGGATGATCCCTTGAAAGTACAGCGTGATCCTAAAACAACACCAAAATTCCCAGTCTATAAAACCTACACATAGGAAGCTGGGAGGGTTGGGTCTAGAAATATCCAAGTGTTTTACATCTGGAATGCCTTGGATAGGAGCCTTGTTCTAATACTGTAGTGGGCTGATTGATCAACTCTCCCAACAAAAGATATATAGGCACTTGGAACCTTATTTTGACAAAGAACCTTTGCAGGTGTAATCTGGTTTGTGATTTTCAGGCAAGAACATGCAGGTGTAGGGCGGTCCCGAAGTCTAAAGGTAAGTGTCTTATCCATGAGGAGGACACATGGGAAGGTAAGCACAGAGGTGGATACTAGAGTGGACACCATGCATGGCCAGAAGGCACTAAGAGCTGGGGAAGGGAATGACCTTCAAAACGCACCTGGATCTGAGATTTGGCCTTTTGAATAAATTATTGTTGGTTTCAAGCAATCCTTTCATGGTAATTGGCTATGATAGTGTGAGGAAACAGAAACATCAACCTGTGCAAAACTGGTATTCACCTATCTCATACTCCTCAGCTATAGAGTAAGATTTTGATAATCTTAGGTACATAGCTTAGTTCCTAGGATTAGTAAACTAATGTGTGTAGAGTGCTCAGGACTGTGTGCGGTCTAGCTATGTTATTAGCACAAATGTTATTACTATAATTGTCATCATCATGAATGTACACTTGGGGACACTGAATGGTATCTAGGCAATATCTCTGGAGTGAGGTACTTTTTCATTGTGTTTTATAAATTGTGTACAAGGGACATATATTAGTTTTGGAATGGGAGGCATTCATTACTCTGAAATGATTATTTTTAATAGTGTAAAGACTGCTTACCTGCAAGGTCATTATAAGATTAAGACAAGTGTGCTGTGCTTTCCAAAGATGGAGCATTTAAACAATGTGCACTCTATCAAGAATCTCATGGCCATGGAGAAATAGAAATCTGATTATTAATTAATTCCTGGGAACTACAGAGCACAAATTTCTACAGGTAACCTACTCTTTTACGAGTTGATTCTTACTGGCCAGCATAAGGAAATCTGATTTCTTGGTATGTGTGTTTCTCTTTCCACAGTCATAATACTTCTACAATGACATAAAACTTAATTTCATATGAAACTGTTTCCTTTACTTCAGAGGAAACTCTACTATTGATAGATAGTTGATCAACTCTACTATTCAGAAATCTAGACGCCGGGCGCGGTGGCACACGCCTGTAATCCCAGCACTTGGGAGGCTGAGGCAGGAGGACTGGTGGGAGTTCAAGCCCAGCCTGGGATACAAAAGTGAGCTCAAGGCCAGCCTGAACTGCATAGTGAGACCCTGTCTAAAAAAGAAAAAAATAAAGAAAGAAAGAAAGAAAGAAAGAAAGAAAGAAAGAAAGAAAGAAATAAATCTAGGTGTTTTCATGGTAAACATTACCCAGTACTTTAATTAACTGACCTGCTTCTCCTATGAAAAGCACTACTTCTGTAAAGAAGTACTGAGCCCAACCCAACTACCATTGAGTTAAGGGTTATTAAGGATGTGGCACATAGCCTGCTGTACTGTGGACAGGAGGGACATGCAGAGGTCAGCCTCCCGATCACGTACCCCTGAGGCACAGCATGCCAGTGCTCCCTGGCTCATCAGGGATGAGAGACTATCAAGAGATTCATCCTCTTCAAAATTGCCTTCATGGCCCCATAATAGACAGTAGGTGGCACATACTCCCTACTATCACGTGGAGTTGTATTTTAGCACAGCTGAAACTGAGAGGCTGCCGAGTTAACACTGCCACTGAATATCCCCCTCCAAGCGAGCTATGGGACATCTGGCAGGGGGAGACTATGGGCCCAAAAGGGTTTTAAATTTCATGGGAGGGACTGAGAGAGGTTTTCTGAAGCATGATCAAGTTTGGTACCAAGGTGCTTCCTGGGAGCAGACTTCAGAAGCACCTCAGATGTGCTGCTGGAGCACTTCTCCCGGGCTCTGAGCCCTCTGCTTGTTGCAGCCTTCTGTGGCTTCTTGTCTGAACCTCTGGCACTGTCCCCTTGCTCCCCTGACCCTGCCAGGTTGCTGTTTCAAACTGGGCATTCTCTTTTACCTCAGGCCACTGAAGAAGAACAAAACCACATCACTTGCTGGACAATGGATGGAACTGCCCGACTCAGAAAGATATTGCATATTTTCTTTAATATGTGGAATCTATTTTTTAAAAAAAACAAAAACTTGACTTGGAAGTACAAGGGTGCTATTTGTAGAGAAAAGAAAGGAGTGTAACAGAGAAGGATGGAGATTAAAGGGAGGGCAATGTAGGCTGGTGATAACCCAAATGCTCTATGGATGCATGAAAATAACACAGTGAACCCCATTTTTTAAAAAAATAAGTTAATATGTTCTAAAGCAAAAAAAAAAAAAAAAGGAAATCAATATTTTCCTTCTTTCTGTCTGTGCCTAAGGAGAGTCTCACCTAGTGATTTCACTCAATATATCTACAAACAGAATAGACAACAGACAGGAAGTCCAGGCTGGCAGGCGGCAAAGGCTGAAAGGAAGGAGGAAGGGAGGGAAAGAGAGGAAGCGGCACAAGTATGCTGGACACATGGTGAAAAAGTAAGCCCTAGAGCGCCAGGTAGTACCTAAGAATGAGGCCTGGTGCACACCCTACCGCTGCTGGCTGCCCGTAGCTGAGTCTAGGCACTGGCTGTGTCCACCAGCGCCCCTCCAGCAGTGTCCACATGCTGAGTCCTTGCCACCCAAGCTTCCTCTGGAAGCTCCTGCTAAGCCTGTCTCTCTGATTTCTATCTCTAGATTTGACTTCTCCCTTGCAGGTCAGACCTTTATTTCCAGGTGACTCATGGAACTTTCTGCCACTGTGTTCCAGTAGCAACCTAATAAAATATATAAAAACACTAGATTCACGATCCCTTCCCTGAAAGTTCATCATGTTCCTACATTCCCAGCGCATGCCAGGGCATCAGCCCTTGCCACAGACCCAGGACTAAGACTGTAGCACCCCCTTTGACTCCTTCATCCCTACACTGCACACGCAAGACTCCCTGGGGATCTACATCTCTTGCACCTCTCTCCCCTCTGCGTTTCTTTCCAGCACCTTAATTCCAGTTCCTTCAGTCCCTTGAGAGTGTCACTATGGCAGCCATTGGACTGTGGCTCCATCTTTTCCCATCAGACTCACACCTGGCTTTTATGCCACCTTTGTCACAGTGGTCTGAGGTTCTTAGTTTGGCACTGCAAAGCTTCCATCAGTGGCTGCATTCTTATGGCGCTTTCACTTCGGGGTGCAGAACCACTCAGTTTTTCTCATTCACATTTGGTCCATAAAGTTCGCTCTCTGTACTTTGGCAGATGCTGTTTTGGAATGCCCTCCCCACGGTTTTTCATGTTCAAATACACCTTGCCCTTAAGCCACCACTGGCAAGACCCCCAAATCTCGACTGCAAGGGAGGTACCCCTGCCCACTGACTCACCTCTGTCATTTTTATCTTTTTGCAGCGGTCTGCATGGCAGAGGTCCTCTGGGGGAGGGAAGGCTCATCTGACGCCTCTGCACCTCCCAGAGTGTCCCATGCTGCGGTGCCATGCCAGGGCAGGCATGTGTCAATTACCAAGTAAACAACTCAGAACACTCATCCACCATTCTGGCCTCTGATAAGCACAAAGATGATAAACTCTTGGCATGTGAACTCTAGGTGCTGGTGCTTACTGTGGAGATCAGACTAATATAACACTAATTAATAGGAAACCGTAGCAGATAGACAACAGGATCACTGAGGAGATACATCTATACATTCAAAGAAATTATAAGCTTTGTTCTACTTTTACGAGAATAAATTGGATCTCAGTATTCTATTTATTTTGGATACTTAAGAGAAGGGCATGGGGCTGGCGAGATAGCTCCCATGGCACAAGTGCCTGCCTGGCAAGTGCAAGGTTGTGTATTTGAACCCCGGTTCCACTAAAAAAAAAAGAAGGGCATGATCTAGGAAGCAAGTGTCTGAATAACGAGCACAGTAGTTGGAGCAAGCATGGTCTGTTCACAAGATTACGAATAAACCTGCCATGACAAGAAAAGAAGAAGCATGGGGAGAAGGTGCCTACAGCCCACTGATGTCAGAGTGTGGATTAAGTGCCTGACTGAGATCATTCCATTTAATCCATACAACAGCACTGTGAAGGAGATAGTATCGCTGTCAAATTTACAAACAAGTAGGCTGAGATTTGAGGGGATTAAGTGACTGGCCCACGTTATACAGGATTAGGTGGCAGAGCTGTAATCTGCAAAGGACAGCTAGCTTCTGTCACAGCAAAGTGTCTCCTTGCACACACACATAAAAGTCACAGGGTTGTTTTTTATTTTCTTTTTTAGGAAAGAAGACTTGCTGCATAACCTGAAAATACAATGTCATATATATATATATATATATATATATATATATATATATATATATATATATATATATATATATGCAGGGAAGCAGGAGAAATGCTTAGGACCACTATAAAACTCATCAGTGTTTCAGACTAAAAGGAAGAGCAAAGAAGGGATGCAGACACAAGAATCCATGCTAACATCACCCTCGTTCAGTCTACTTCAGCTACAAAGGGGGAGATAATCCAACTGAGCACAGCTTTATAACGATGAACACCTATGCTTAGAAGTGATGGAGGAGAGGAAAGGATGAAAGAAACCTACTTGGTCTCATTGGCACATCGGATCTTGCAGCCAGTTTTGGGTATCACCAAGCCCAGGTGCATTCGGAGCCTGCAGTTGGTGGGTCCTGTGTGTGGCCACACGTGGGTTCCAGGGTGCATGACGGAATATTTGATCTGCACAGAAGATGTGACACTCAGTCAGCCTTTGATCAAGGTGTGGAGAACTTGCTCTATTATTGTGACAGTGCAAAATCACTGTCAGCTCAGTTTAGAGCCTCTGCGAGACTCAAGGTTTATATATATATCTTTCTTTGTGAAAGAACTAAAAATAAGCATTCAAATTGTACACTAAATGATAAACATTGCATATTCTCTACCCTCAATTCTTTTTTTTTAATTTTTATGCACTTAGTACAGGGATATAGGGTTGTACTACACAGATCGGATTTGTAGTGATCCTCCTGTTTTCATCCTCCCAAGAACTGGGATTACAGGTGTGTGCCACCACGCCCAGTTTCAATCGCTGTCTCAGCAGGCCCAGCCACAGTAGGCTGCGGATCAAACCCTGGTCCCTGTATCTGCCTAAGTGGGTGCTTTTAGTATGCTGAGCTATCTGGCTTGCTCTCTACCCTCAATTCTAATACTAACGACATGATACTATGTTTCGTTAAAAAGTTGGTGAACAAACAAGAGGCATTCACTGGGACAAAGAAATAATCAGTATTTGTAAAAGTCATCTCTCCCTCATTCCCAACAACTGTGTCCTCCCAGGTACTAACAACACTCTTGGTACCTGTCCTCTTCTACATCCTGTTGTTTCGGGGAACTTTTCTAATAAAGTGCAGGTTTTAGGAGCTCCTTTACAGGCATTTTCATTTTTTCTTCCTGGAACAAAAAAGTGACAAAAACTACTGTTAGAAGCAAGTCTCCAACTGGGCACTGTGGTGCATACCTATAATCCAGCTACCCCAGGGCCTGAATCAGGACCATGTGAGACCAGGAATTTGAGGCCCGCTTGAGCAACATAACAACCCATCTTGAAACAAACCAACAAATGCAGTGAGATTCATCTCATCCTCTTTGGGCCCTATGTATAAATTTTCTTACTGTAATGAGGACATAATAAGACAAAAAGACAAAGTGTCTTCCTTTAATAAATAGTGCCTGGAAGAGTAGGACCTGAATTCTTTTAAACTAAGGTTATCCAATGGATAAGGTACATGTTGAATAGTTAATGTGCTCATTAATTAATTAATGGCCTTTCTTAAAGATGTTCACATGCTAACCCAGAACACTGTGAGTGTTATATTTTGTGGTAAGGAGGAACTCAGATTGCAAATAGAACTAAGATTTCCAGTGAGCTGAATTTAAAATAAGGAGATTATCCTGCTTAACTTCAGGGATCCAACATAATCATAGGACCTTGGATGCGGGAAAAGGAGGAGGGGGTCTCACATGGGTACAGAGTGTGAAGGACTTACTGACCACTGCTTGCTTTGAAGATGGAAAAGGAGCACAAGCCATGGAGCACAGACAGCCTCTAGGAGCTACGACCTCTAACACAACAGCACTGTGACTGGAGCCCAGAAGGACCCATTAGAGACTTCTGACTCCTAGAACTATAGAATAATAAATGTGTATATATTTAAGTCATTAAGCTTGTGATAATTTGGTAGCCATAGGAAGCTAATAATCCCTTAAGTAAGGAAAATATATTATATGCATAACTGGAATATATTTTCAAGTTTATATTGAAGAGTTACAAAAACTATTTTTCATTGGAATTTTAATGTCTTCTTAATGTACAGATCATCCTGTAAGTGTTGACAGAGAATGACATTTAAACAAGAGGAGGACAAACAGGTTTTGGAGAGATAATGTTTTCTATGAGTAATTACATTGGGAATGTAGATTCTGGGACATAATCGTAAACATCCTGGATGATGCAAATTTCTTCGCACTATAAAAATTACTGTTTATTGGGGAATATGTGCCCAGAATGTATGCAACATCATATGTTATCATGGGAGAGTGACAAAATGGACTTTTTTCAAACACAGAAACATCTTAATTTCCTATTCAAAAATCCCACAAAGGACTGCTCTCTCTAAAGGTGAGCTTAATTTTATTTCATAAATGCTAGTTGTATACTAAGCTAATCACACACTGAGAATTACAAGAGATGCAACTTCAAGGTATTTACTCCAATCAAGTGGACCTAAGTATGTTAGAAATCTACATTAGCCTTTACTAAGTAATCTTTTTTTTGTGTGTGTGGGACCAGGGTTCGAACTCATGACCTTGCACTTGCCAGGCAGGCACTTGTGCCACAGAGCTATCTCCCCAGCCCCTTACTAAGTAATCTTTTTGCCTTTTAATTTCATAAAATGTTACTTGCTACTTCTAGTGTTGATGCAGTTTTTCAAATGAACTAAACTACAATATTTGCTCAGTTTGAGCAAATATTATACAAGTACATAAGATATCATGAAACACTTATTAACCCCACTCTTCCAGGTCTTCCCATGTGCAGGGCCAGGGGACACCTTGGCAAGCATCCATAATTCTGGATTCTGTGCTACTAGGTAGTGGCTGAATGAAACTTGGTGGCTTAAAAAACACCAAGAGTCTGCTAGACCTACCATAAGCACAGTGATAGGGCTGACAAATGCTACTAGGACTGGCATGTCTCGCCTGAATAATAGGTATAGATAAACGGATTGTTGCTAGAATTTCTGCTTGCTCAGGGTTGGCCTAGAGAGGATTTCTGGCCCTTCAGACACATAGGTTGTGCATCTCTTATTTCCAAACTCAAAACACAAAACTTGCTGAGTGTCAGTACGCTGCTCCAAGAATTTTAAAGTTTGGACCACACTGGTGGATCACTGATGCTCAACTGGTGGTCTATGCAAATTTTCCAAAATCTGAAAAAATAAAACTAAACAAAAAACAATAATCTGAAACACTTCTGATTTTAAGCATCTCAGCTAATGAACACTTTGCATTTTCTTTCTAGTCTCAAAGTGTAGAGCCTCTCTAGAGAAAAGCTTTGTGGTAAAGACTCAACACATGCAGATTGTCACTGGTGGCTCCAGGTGTTCATGCATAGTCAGAGGGGTCCAGGCAATGCAGCAACACCTTCCCAGGGCTCACCACGGGCCTGCAGCAGCTCTGCATGCTCAGTGGGATGCAACTGATGTACACAACACCTGGGAAGACAGGCAATTATTGTATTGTACAATGGAGGCACCGGCACACAGGCAAGGCCACAAGCTAAATGTCAGAGGAGAGAACGGAAACTCCAGTTGAGCCAGGCCCGACCCAGGCTCCATGCTTCAGCCAGCACCCAGGCACCCTTCCCCATCACCACTACAATGGAATAGTGTGCTACTGCTCTGTGGCAGAAAAGTAGGAGCTCTGTTGTACCTTGGAAAACTGTATAAGCTTTTCTACTGGCTACTCACTGGCTCCAGTAAGAACCTTATACCTAAGCTCCTATGCAAGATATGTTCCTCATCCCAAATAAATAACCTAATGGTGCATTGCAAGGTACCAGACAAACAAGAAAAATCAAAATCTAAAACTGCTAGCAAAAGGGCCAGCCAAATAGCTCAGTGGAATAAAGCACCTGCAAACAGGTGTGCAGGGGCCAGGGTTCAATCTCCAGGGCTGCCGTGCCTGCCCATCTCCGGGATGCACTGAGGTGGCAATTGAGAGTGGGCGTGGTGGCGCGTGCCTATTCCCAGCTCTTGGGAGGCTGTAAACAGGCAGATCACTATGAGTCCAATCTAGTAGTGAGACCCTGAACACCCTGTAGACTCTTCCCTAAAATACAAAAAAAAAAAAAAATTAAAACTGCTAGCAGAAATCATGAAGATCAGAGTGTAAACTATGGAAAGTAAAACTAAAAACATGAGAAAAGGATCAGTGAGTCAAAGAATTGATTCTCTGAAGGGACGTGAAAAGATCTGCGAATAGCGGGAGGTGGGACGGAAAGCATTAGTGAAAAGGGTCAAGATGTGACAAGGATTATGTGCCCATTTCCCATGCTGAACGTATTTACAATGTATTACAGGCATATACTGATGACATAGGGAAGAAATTAAGTTTTACATTATTGATGTTTCCAGAAAATAGTTATTAAATCCCTTCTAGAGCTCTGTAATTTACAAATGGAAAGCCACAAAGAACTTTAATGTTTTTCTAAAAGGGAAAATGTGACTTCTATATTTTAATAGCAGCAATGTAAAACTAGAAGTTTGTTTACATTATTTTGGTATGGAGGTTTGAACCCCAGGCCTTTTCACTGAGGCATATTCCCAGAACATTGATTTTTATTTCTTTTTTTTGTTTTGTTATGTTTTTCTTTTGGGACAGGATATCCCTAAGTTATCAAATTGCTCAGTGTGAGCTCAGACTTGTGATCCTCCTGCCTCAGCCTCCCAGAATGCTGGGATTGTGGGCCTACACCACCAGACTCAGCTAGAAGTTAATTTTTAAAAGATGCAGCAGCTTCAACAGAATGGGAAACATGTTCATCTCTCTCTCTCTCTCTCTCTCTCTCTCTCTCTCTCTCTCTCACACACACACACACACACACACACACACATTCTCTAAACTATTTATAGAGTTCAGATAGAAATCAGGACAGAAATACAGTCTATTTTTGGTAATATCTCAGTAAAAATAACACACATTCTGATTTTTGGAATGCATTCAAAGCTTTATCTAGAGGTCGGACCACAATCTTCATTGTTATTAACAGAAGAAAAAATAAAAATAAATGTACTAATGAGTCCCAATAAAAATGTTTAAAAGAACTAAATATAGTTTGATCAAAAATATAAGAAGAAGAAACAATATAAATGCAAGAATTAGGGGCCAGGGAGATGGCTCCATGGCACAAGTGCCTGCCTGACAAGTGCAAGGTCATGAATTCGAACTCTGGTCCCTCAAAAAAAAGAATAAAGAATTAGAAAATATCACCATAGGGACAGTGAGATAGCTCAGCAGACTAAGTGCCTGCTTTGGCAAGTGCAGGAACCAGGTTTCAATCCCGCATGCCAAGCCGACCACACCCTTCGGGCACGATGAGTTGGAGACAGAGTCTAGGCATGCTAATGCATGCCTGTAATCTCAGTGCAGGGGAGGCTAAAATTAGCAGGCTGAAAACAGGAGGAACACTATGAGTCCAAGCTGCATAGTGAGACCCTGTACCAAATATATAAATGAAAAAAATATATCACCATAATCACAAAAGTGAGAATTTTGTAAAATTTAAAAAAAATAAAATAAAATGTTGTTACAAGAAATCAGTCTAAAAAATTCAGAGAAGACCAGGCATAATCAAACAGGAAAAAAATTTAGTCAAGTATTATCTGCAATTATAATGTCTATTTTATTTTCTTCCTTGCTTACTATTTCTATGTTCCCCTAAATCTTTGCATAATCCATCTTTCTCAAAGTGCCTATGTTTAGTAGGGACTCCAATATCAGGAGATTGCTGCTAGGATGCATGCTATTCTGAAGCATGGGCCTAGGAAGCCAGGTCGTGTCTACAAAACACAAAAGAAATGAACAGAATTGAAGTACTAGAGGAACCTAAATGACGAATGGCCCGAGTCATCCTTATGATGAACCAAATGGAAATGTGCACTCAGCCTATGTAAGGATGGTACAGCTCTCCTAAAAATAAATCTGTTAGAAAAAATTAACAGTCACTTGAAATGATGTGATCTCTTTGCCAACGTATATGCATCCCTGAAAATATTATTGAAGTAAACCACTTCCTTCCGACATAGCAGCAGCCCAAATGCACACTGAGACAAACTACATTGTCCTCATTTGTCTATTATGTAATCTCATTGCTCATTATAACCTGACATTTTGTGTGTACAGCTAAATGTGTGGCACATGTTGTTTGTTCTTCAAAATGAACTGATTTCTGCATAGCTACTGTTAAGAAAAAGAAGTGAAAACAGTCTTAAAATTAGATGCTCCTCTTTTTAAATTAAATACACAAATTCAGTGAATGCATACACTGGAGCTCCACCTATGAGTCAGGGTGGGCACTGGGCTCAGAAGAGGCAAGGCTGGACATGAACCCCAGACCCCTTTTCTCAATATGGGCAGTAGTTACTGACTTATCACTCTGGTATTGTAGCCATCTTTCATTCATGGAAATATCATTTTGTCTTGTAGCATCAACTATATATTATCTATGCAAATAAAGCTCAGGCAGGCTTTTTACTAAGCCACTGATGGGCATGTGGTGAACCCTTTTTCAGTTACACCCACATAGTGGGGTCACTGTCAGTAACATTCAACATTCAGAAGGCTCAGGAAAGATAAAAATATTGCTTATATACATGTGTGGAAACATCTATGTATATGCTATATTTATACCTACCCATATGCACATATACACACAAGTTGCCCAAATGTATTTAAAAAAAAATGATGAATGCATTTAAGCAATAGGTATTGGGTAAGGCTCCCCTAAGTGTAGGAATCTCAGCTTTGGGAATATAGCAGATGACTCTCGTCACGTGTCCTCAGGTCACTGCTGTACAGAACAATCTAGAAGTCTGGGGCTCACCTTGTTGCCACAGCGTGAACTGGCTCCAATCCCCCTTCTCCCGCAGGTTTTCATCTTCGGGCAGGAAAAGCCCTTTGGCTCTGTCCATTACTGCCAGGCCTTCATCGCGGATTAACTTCCAGTTTCTTTCTAAAGACTAGAAGGAAGGTCTGGTTTCACTGAACTGAATGCATGGGTAGCAGAACATCAGCTTTTTGTTTGCTTACTTGCTTAATAAAATAAGGAAATGTTTCCTCTCCTCTAGATCACAGATTCCAGGTTTCTCAGATTTAGCTTTGCCTTTCAGCAGATTTCCTTACAAATGTATCAATAATTAAACTAAGAATATCAGAAATGTGCCATTTTTGATGTATTATAAAATTAATATGAAGCATAGCAGATAAGTATCCTAGTGTTTAGAATTCACCCAAACAAAAATATTTATTTGTGTTATGGTTTATGTCTAGTTGTCCCCCCAAAGCCTCATGCAATCATGGGGCAGGGGCTTCTAAAGCTTGAGACTTGAGTCATGATACACTGGGATTATGTGTTTTAGTACTGATGGGACTATGGGTCTGAGTACTGCTGGGATTACTTGACTCTTGATCCACTGGGATTATGTGTTTTAGTACAGTGGGATTATGGGTCTGAGTCCTTCTCAGGGTGTGGCCTAAGGCAGATAGGTTGAGGTGGAGAGCCTGAATGTAATATAAGAGAGACAGAGAGACAGACTCAAGCTGTTGCTCTCTGCATGCCCTGGTTGGTCTGTTGCCTCTGTCATGATTGTTGCTGTTCCACCACCATGAACTAGATGCTCTCTGCCCTGTTCCACTCAGCCTTGGGCCAGCTGAATATGGACTGAAACCTCCAGCAACTGTGAGCTAAATAAACCTTTCTTTCCTTCATTTTGAGTGCTGGGTATTTGTACCAGCAACAAGTAAAAGTAACTAAGACAATTTCGCAAAGCCAAAGAGTGACCAGGTGGTACCAACCGATCATCTGGAGAATCTCCTGTGGTCTTTAGATGGCAGCATAACTTCTCTTTTTAATGTACTTAGGACAGAGTATACAGGGTCTCACTACATAGATTGGACTCATAGTGATCCTCCTGTGTCAGCCTTCCAAGTGCTGGGATTACAGGCATGTACCACCACACCCAGTCTCAATCACCATCTCAGTGTGCCCAGGGCGGGGCCAGTACAGTACGCCAGGGATTGAACCCTGGCCGCTGCGCTCTGTGTAAGCAGGTGCTTTAGGCAGCTGAGCTATCTGGCCAGCCGTAGGCAGCAGACCTTCTTTTCAATCAGAAGTGGGTGATAATTGGGTAGGACCAGAGAGGGCAAGAATGCAGGGGTGGTATTTGAGCATCCAACCGAAATGATCTAGTCTCAGAATAAAAAGAATAAGGCAACTTTCCTACAGTAGGAAAAAGTCAGACTGCTAAATTAGGATTTTGTTCAATGTCAATTATTCCAATCATTTCTATGTTAGATGAGATATGCATGCAGTAATTGAGTACATGGGTGTGAAGATCGGCATGAATGCATGAGCTGCTTTCAACATGAATCACAGATCAGAAATATTATTGTAGATATCTGATAGCAGGAGACCAGAACCAGCAAGCACAGTAGGATTTCATTTCAAAATATGAAAATAATTAACACCTCTGAAAATGAATTGTTCAACCAGAATGAACTGTTATTGGATAAAACAAAGCATGAGATACTGTATAAAGAGTTTTAATCAACCCAGCTCTTATGAATTCATGATTCAGTACAGGAAAAGAAATGCTCAGTCAGGAAGAACACAGATGGAAAGCTTCAGAAATTTGTCCTCAGATATTTGTGAAAACCCAGTACCAACTCAGAGTTAAGGCTCACCTAAAGCTACCGCCATATGTCTGTAAAGGCTGACTTAAAAGCATCTCTATAGAAGTACCCTGTGTAATCTGATGAGTAAACAGACTATCATTACTATTGCAGCAAACATTGGTGGCCAACTGTGTGGTCAAGCGGTAGAGCTGCAACCAACAGCGCTGTCTCCACTGCCGTTTTCTGCATGTCATCTCTTTGTTTCCTGCTATAAATATAACCTGCATGTGAGGTACAGCATCATGAACCACTTTCAATGCAGACTGCTGCCCGACTCTGGAGTCACAAGGCCAACTGAGGTCTGTAAAACTAGGTTTGTTCTCATTTTCTCCTTTACCATCAGGCAACACTTTTAGATCACATGAAAACACAAAGGTTATTAAAATATGGTAGGGTGAAAGACTTTGATTAGTGGTTGATTTAATAATTCTATTTCTGAGAAAGTCTCCCTTTAGTCTGTGTCTACATCTACACCTGCTCCTACTACCTCCTTTCCTTTCCCTTCCTTCAACATGCAGCCCACCAACTAGTTTCTGTATTTTGTTTTTCATCACAAGTAGGCAGCTTGTAATTAGCAAATTGAAGATGGTTTCAATAAAGAGATAAGCAAAAGTCCTCACTATGGCAGCTCCCTAGATTGATCGGACTCAAAGATGCTGTTCAGAATGTCAAAAACAGGGCTGAAGATATAGCTCAGTGGCATAAGTGCCTGCTTGGCAGATACGAAGTCCCAAGTTCAATCCCTGGTACCAAAAAAAAGAATGAGCCTCTGAGACCAGGCGTGGTGGTACACACCTGTTATCTCAGCACTGCGGAGGCTGAAACAGGATCACCCGGAG
>PVKN010023876.1:0-14769 GCA_004027915.1 Capromys pilorides
GTAGACAAAGTGAAACTTTTTTATGTATTATTGGCTTAAGCCTATTTTAGAAAGTCTTAAGCCACTAATACATAAAAATTATATGAATCCTAGACATGTCATGAGATTTCTTCATTATTGGAGCTACTCAAAATAGCTTATTTTTTTTAAATGATAGGTTCCCTTGTTTTCAAAGCATTTTTCTCTTGAAATAATTTCTTGCTTATACTTGAATTTGGCAGTCATGAAAAAAGATATTTAAATCATGAAAACATTTTTATCTTTATTTTATGCTTTGGCATTCCTGCTTTTTGTACTTATAGATGTTAACAAAGCTGATAGGTTTTAAAGAATGTCCATGTTGCAGTAGGCTCATTTTATATAAAAGAAAATAAATTTTTAAAATGGTTCTCGCTGGGCTGGTGGAAGGCATGGAAGTTGCCACCTGCTCCTACTGCCCGGTTCTGTTTGTTCTGCCTCCCAGGACTCCTGATGTGGGCACTATGTGTAGTTATTACTGGCAAAGCCATGGTTCCTTTTTCAAACTGTGTCACCTTGTAAATAAGTTAATATTTCCAAGTATGCTTTCAGACTTTTCACTTCCTTAGTTATGATAATGTTCAGTGCATAGTGGTGTTGTGAAGAGAGGAATTGCTTGAACTATTCTACCACCCCTAATATTTTGGGTTAATAATATAGTACCTTATAAACAATCAAGGCGAATTCTGGAAGCAATTAATGTGCATAACATTTGGAAAGGCAAAAAGTGCTCCACCTTTGCTCTTTTATCTGTAGATGTACATGGTTGGTGGCACTCATTAAGAACATGTGATTTACTTAGTATTTTCTGGCAAATTGGCTTCTAATTAGGGAAAGAACACACCTTTGTAGGAACTGTTGAGGGAGGGAGAGGGGGGAGGGGGAAGGAGAGAGAGAGAGAAGTTAAGATGAGGAAAAGCAAGACTATTTTGAAAATTTCCTTGGGAAATTCGGATGTAGCCTCCCCCGACACAAATCTTAATTATGGTGTCTGCTTTCAGTGAATTCCACTGTAAAAATTCAGTTACATAATTTAAGCCTTTAACTTACAGAGAGATCACTTGGAGTTGAAGCAGATAATCCTTAGATGCTGCCTCTCTTTGCATTGTTATGACATGCGTGGTTAAATGTGAGTCTGTCACTAGTGATGCTTGCTGCTTATTCTGTAATGTCAAAACAATGTCAGCTCTGACTTATTGTTTCCTCTTTTATAGAATTTTCTTTTAAATCAACTCAATAAGGAAGTCTACAAACCTCTGATCGTCAACTTCTCAGCACAAACTACAGCAGCTCAAACCCAGAATATCATTATGTCAAAACTGGACAAAAGAAGAAAGGGAGTTTTTGGTCCTCCTCTGGGCAAGAGAATGGTAGCAGTTTTCTTCTATACCTGTAATAAAATACTGGTCCTACTCTAATATATGACTGTCCTCAGAATAAGGAAGCCACATACACTGAGGACAGATATTTTTGTTCTGCCGATCACAAATTTTGATTTTTAACATTTGCTGCAATTGGTTGTATTATTCAAGCTCTCATAGTTGAAACAAAATACCCAACATGCAAAGCTGAAAGGAGGAGAGATTTATTTGGCACATGGTTCGCAGGGTTCAGTCAATGGCCTGGCTCCAAGGCAGGACCGACATGGTGGAAGGGCCTGGCAGAGGAAAGTGTCCCAGCCCATGGCGGCCAGGAAGCAGTAGGAGAGGGGAAGGAGTGGGCGCCTAAACACACGCGTTCAGCTGTGTCCTAGTGACACACCCCTTCTGACCGGGCCCAACCTCTATTAGCACGCTCAGCCATGAACTCAGCAGCCCACTGACCCACAGATGAGCAGAGCACCCCATGATCTAATCATTCTCCAAAACCCATCTCTGAAGTGGGAGCTTGGGGGAACACTTTAGGTGTAAACCGTCTCACCAACTATACTTCTATGTGGACTGCACATACTTTGGGAAACTTGATCTTTCTGTGTTGTCCTGCTGACTTCAAACTTGCAATCCTGTGGCCTTGTGCTATAGCCTGCAGAGTAGCTGGACTCACGGTTGTGTACCCCTGCACCCCGCTTATACTGGACACTTTGACATTAAAAACCAGCTGTTGCTCATGAAACTGAAGATAGAGCATTCCTTTGGAATCTATCTGTCCTTCTAACTGTTTCACTAACAAATTTCCCAACAGCGTCTTTACTAGTCGCTTTTCTTGACCTTTCAACTCATCCAGCAGCTGACTTAGCCTCTGTAGCTCTGGGAAGTACACAGTCCTCACCTCTGCGCTCGTAGCTCCGAGGCTGCAACCACCTGCAGGCAGCTTTTTAATGAACTTCAGTGTTATGCAAAGACCAAAGACACAGGATATTGTGAACACGCATGAAAGGGTTGAAGAGTGCTACACTATTAACCTAGAAAGATTAGTCATGGTATCTTCCTATTTCTAGAGGAATAAGAACTAGGAAAACTATCTCCCTGTCTCCCTGTGGAAACTGAATATATTCTTCTTGTGTAGAAAATAAATGATCACTTCCCATATATGTACTTTACTAGAAAAAAATAATGAGATAGCTTGACTTCCTGTCATTCATGGATGGGATGCCGTGTTGACGTGCACATGTTTTCCAGGACCCCTTTGCTTTGTGTTCCCAGGTTGTGTTTGTGGATGATGTCAATATGCCTGCTCGAGAGGTCTACGGGGCTCAGCCTCCCATCGAGTTGCTGAGGCAGTGGTTGGATCACTGGAACTGGTACGACCTCAAAGACTGCTCTATGATTAAACTGGTGGACATTCAGATCATGTGTGCGATGGGGCCTCCAGGTGCGTATCCCAGGGTTATGGCTTTAAAGACAGAAGATCACTGTGGCTGTATCTAAAGAAGTAACTGGGAAAAGAGAACTCTCACGGCCCTTGAGTCATAGTGTTTGTATGTGTGTGCTTGATGTGCACCCACCCTGACCTCAGGCACCACAGTGACAGACCCTGGGAAGTGGGTGGCCCTGGTTGGGTCGTTTACAGACCACCTCTCCCAAACCCTTTGATATCCCTCTTTCTGGGATCCAGCTTCCTGTTTCCATCGCTGCGTCCTGAGCACCCACATGCATCACCCAGGCCAGCTCATTTCTTTTGTGCAAAACTCCAACCATGTAGAATAACCTGGCTTTGGAGACCTCTTCCCCTAGCCTATGAAGTCCCATTCTTGTCCATCTCAGAGTTTAGACTGGCTGCTAAGGGGCTCTGCATGTGAAATGGCAAAAAGAACTGTTAAAGGCACTTCATCTGTTCCACTGAGGAATGTGTAAATTCAGAGGACCCTCTAGGGAGATGAAAAGCTTATTGCTGACGTGTCTAACATGGTGTCTTAGTTACTTTCTACTTGTTTCTGGGACAAATACCCAGCACTCAATATGAAAGAAGGAAAGGTTTATTGGGCTCACAGTTGCTGGAGGTTTCAGTCCATATTTGGCTGGCCCAAGGCTGAGTGGAACGGGGCAGAGAGCATCCAGTTCATGGCGAACAGCAACAATCGCGGCAGAGGCAACTGACCAACCAGGGCTCCAGAGAGCAACAGCGTAGCAGCGTTAGTCTGTCTCTCTGTCTCTCTTCATATTACATTCAGGCTCTCTGCCTCAGCCTATCCGCCTTAGGCCACACCCATAATCCCAGAAGGACCCAGACCCATGATCCCATCAATACTAAAACACATAATCCCAGTGGATCATGAGTCAAGTCTCAAACTCTAGAAGTCCCGCCCCATGATTACATGAGGCTTTGGGGGGACAACTAGACATAAACTATAACACATGGCTTGACTCAAGGAAGTGGACCTCTTTAGCTGTGCTCTTCCTGACCTCAAGCCAGTACAGATATTCCACATTTTACAACCAGCAGGCACCTGAGACCAAGTCGTTAAGAGAATTGAATTGGTCCAAAATGAGCAATTGGACATAATGTGTGCACTTCAAGATTCAGAACTGAGACAAGCCACGCCCACTCCAACTTGACGACTTCGCTTCTGCATCCCTCTCTGTACCATGCAGAGCTGTAATGTGCAGCAGCATAAAGATGAGGTACAGCAGAGTACAATAGCAAAGGTCACCATGCTGGATAAACAGGGTGTACTGTACACAAAAGACACCAAGGCTCTGTAAAGGAGATGTACAGAACCATACCGCAGGAAAAAAACAGAAAAAGAAAAGAAACGATTGGTCCTACAGCTGAGTGGAACACCTTTGTTTTAAATTCAAATATCTGTATTCTACTGCCATGTTTTTTTTTTTTTTTTAATATGCCACTGAGGGTTGTCTCTCGTATTTGACTACAAGCCCTGACCTTCAGCTGACTTTTCGCAGAGACACTTTGTCCCAGTCAGTAATTGTCCTCACACTCTTCCCTGGTCCATTTTCACCTTTTCCCCCCTTTTCTAGATAAAAGACTAAATGCTCCTGGGTGGCAGGAGCTCTGCCCCGAGCCAGTCACTGGCCCTTTTGTGCCCACTTCTCCCTGCCTGCTTGGGCACTGGACATCAGAGGAGGCCAAATGCAAGGGCAGTCTTCTCCTTGGGACACATCTTCTAGAAGTACCACTGGTTGTGACTATCCTCAGGGTGGAGGAGGTGGGGGCAGGGTTGGGGGAGATCTCTTACCTTTCCTTCCCCAGCCCTTTGATTGCCCTTTCAAGTGTCCAGGTGAATCAGCGATGAATCTCAGCTTACAAATTCACACACAGTCACAGCTGTTTAGATGTGCAGAGCCCATGCCTGACTCCTGGGTTTGAGTAGAGGGTGCCACATATGAGCATGTTTTTGGAAACAGCGTGGGGTAATTCAGTGATAGAAAGAAAATACGGTGATCTGCCTTTAAATATTGAACATGAGCCAGGCATGGTGGTGCATGCCTGTCGTCCCAGCACTCAGAAGACCTAGGCAAGAGGATTGTTGTAAGTTCGAGACCAGCCTGGGCTACAAAGTGAGCTGAAGGCCAGCCTGGACTGCATAGCAAGACCCTGTCTCAAAAAGACAAAAAAACAATTGAACATGAATGTGAATCATTGTACAAGATATATACGAAAGATGCTACCCACTTTTAGACCACTCCTTTACCAAAGGTTTTCATTATAGAATCTCCTTTAAAAAGCAGATGTACTTAAGTCTATATGTTATATTTTGTTTTATATTTGGTGCTAGTGACCAGACCAAGGCCTTGTCCCCGTAAAGCCTGTGCCAAGACGCACTGAGCTACATCCCCAACCTTATGCCCTTGCAAGACGTTGTCTTTTTAAACGGTGTGTTCAATTCTTGCCTCTTTACCTGAAGCCTCATGTTTGAAAACAATTTTATGAAAGTGAGATAATCCCTCAATTTTGAAAAATACAAGCTGCGAGGAAAGCAGCTAAATTGGCTACCGAGACTGGTGTTGGGGAAATGAATTCCAAGTCACTGTAGAGGATAACAAGGCGATCCGCCCGTGTCGAGGCAGATGTCAGTGATGTGGGAAGACACGAAGGTTAGGCGGGCCAGGGCCCTGGGAGACAGCATTTATGCCTTGGGCTGTGGGCCGCGGAGAACACGGGCAGCGGCTCTCTGTGTGACGCAATCTCCTTTACTAACATAAAGCTTTCTCAAGGTTATGTGCAAGGAGAAAAGCGACATTTTGAGTTTGAGGAGAAAACAGTTCTGATATCAGACAGTTGGTTGCTTTAACTCTGTCCTGGCTCTGCCATCTCTCAAACCATCTTAAGCTGTAAAAGATTCGAGCAGTTGCCGTGGCACAGGCTAGCCACCTCCTTACGAGTTGACCTTTCTCATCTTCAGGTGGTGGCCGAAATCCAGTAACCCCTCGATACATGAGACATTTCAATATCATAACGATCAATGAATTTAGCAATAAATCCATGTTTGCAATCTTCTCTAGGATCTTGACCTGGCATTTAAAGATCTGGTAAGTCGTGTGAGGACCGTGTGCTTTCCCATTGGAAGGGATGCAGCCTCAGGAACCTGTTAGGGGTGTTTCTCCAGGGACGGGTGCCTTGGGGCAGCCCCAGCCCCAGGGGGGCTGCTCACCTGGGTTCTCCTGCCTCAGCCTCCCAGCGGGAGGGAAGCACGGGAGGCCGCTCACAGCTTCTGCTGCCCCAGAAGTTAATACTCCAGGGCACCGCATGCCCATGCCTGAACAGGGTAACCCTGCAGCACCCCCTGGCAGGGAAACACCCCTGCACCCCCCTCCTCCTGCCCTGCACACCGATGGCACAGCCAGCAAGCTCCCTGGCTGGCTGGAAATCAAACCCAGCAATCTTCCCAGTACAGGCCTTGGCTTTCCACCCCAACCATACCCTTCACGCTTCTTTTTCTCTGAAAACTCCCATTTCGTCAGTGTCCTTTATCAGTTCTGCATGTGGCAGTTGGGCAGAAGAGCTGAGCAGCATTTGTCTTGTGGACTGGGCTGTGGACTTGGCTGTGGACTCGGAGGTGTGGGCCTGGGCTGGTGCTCCTGCCCTTGCCAAAGTGGTTTTGGACTTCCTGGGCCGATCCTGCCCAGTCCACGGGGCCCTACGGGCACAGGGCTCCAGAGGGTGGAGAACAGCTCTCACAGCAGCAAAGTGAGATGTCGTACAGCACTGTAGTCCATTTAGTCATCGGTTTGGTCATGCTAAGTCTCAGTTATATAATGTAGTTCTGTGTTTCTAATTTTTTATTTAATTTTTTTCTTAAGTTATAAATTTCCAGACGAATTTCTAGACTTGACCACGCAAATTGTAAATGGCACGATGACGCTATACAAAGAAGCCATGAAGAATCTCCTGCCTACGCCCGCTAAATCGCACTACTTGTTCAATCTCCGGGATTTCTCCCGTGTCATTCAGGGAGTTTGTCTGTCAAGACCGGAGACAGCAGAAACCAAAGAAGTGATGAAACGTCTTTGGGTTCACGAGGTAACATTCCCCATTAGCAAAACATACTTATGCAAGAAACAACCTTTACCATGCCAACAGCTAAGGGAAAAGAAAGATTGAGCAGTTTATTTTGTTGGAATGCATGTAGCTATTTGGTATTGTGGAGGCCGGTGATTAGGATAATCTCTTAAACATTTAATACTAAGACATTTTATTTTATGGTTAAAATGTCTAGCTTTTCACTTTAAAGAAATTTTTGTTGATTTATAAGTCTTTAAAGTGCTGGATGTGGTAGCACATGCCTGCAATCCCAGCACTCCAGAAGCTGAGACAGGAGGATTGCTCTGAGTGTGTTAAGCCTGGGCCACAAAAAGAGTTCAAGGCCAGCTTGAACTGCACAGTGAAGCCCTGTCTCAGAAAGATGGAGGCAGCAGGGTTCGGGGGCCTCTTAAAGGGACTTGAGCCTCGGGGGAATTGAGAAGTACATGTGGGATCTGAGAGATGCAAGGAAAGGCAGGGAGGGGGAGGGAAGTATGTGAGAAGGGAATCAGTGGCCAGGTGTGGGTACTTGTCTGTAATCCCAGCACTCAGGAGGCTGAGGGAGGAGAATTGCTGTGAGTTCAAGGCCAGTCTGAACTGCATGGCTCAACCCTACCTTAAAAAAAAAATGAGGAAACGTAATGTCTATGGACTGATGCCTATAAATGTAATCATTATGTGCTACAAATATGTACCAATGAAAACCAGAAGGCCGGGGTGTAGCTCAACTAGGTAAGTGCCTGCCTGGCAAATGCAAGGTCCTGAGTTCGTTCCCCAGTATCACCAAAAAAAAAAAAAAAAAATTGAAATAGAATATTTTAAGGAGATATTTTGGAAGTAAATGCATTGATTTACATTATTTATACTATTGCAAAATTTAAAAAAGAAGAAGTTTCAAAACAAATGAATTTGAGAAATTATACTTCAAGAGCAGAGAAACGACATGAACTATATCTAAGCTCCCTTTGGATTAGAGAGAAGGAAGAGGAAGACAAAGAATGCAAAATGTCACAGCAAAAATAATGGTTCCCTTTTTGAAGGGCCAGGGACTATGGAAATGGCGGAAGGAAAAGCCCAAGCACCAGTCATTTCAATACAGAAATGATCTAAGTGCTGCAACTGAATGGTGCAGCCCAGAGACCTGGAGAGGGGCAGCTGCCGGCTGCCTGCTACAAGCCTGCCTAAGCTATGGAGGAGCCGTTTCCAGAGGCGGCTTAGACGCCCTGACCCTTGCACAACTGCAGAGCGGACCCCTGCGCCATCCACACTGCTCCGCCCAGTGGCTGCAGCACTGTCCCTGAGACCTCTTGGCACAGGGCATCCTGAGGCCGTGCGCCACCCCCAACGGCAAGGACCACGTGGGATGCCTGCCAGGTGCTGCAGGTGGGGAGGCGGCCCTGCGGGGCCTTGCCTTGGGTCACTGGAGCAGAGACGCCCAGGCCAGGGGCTCAGCAGCAGCGTTTCCTTGTTCCTGAGGCTGAGGACTCAGGGTCCAGGCCAGGGGGCATCAGGGCTGGGTTGGGGCCTCTTCCCTCGTGTTCTGGATGTGATGGCAGGCGGGGCTCCTGGCTCCTCTGTGCAGCTCTGGTCTGCAGGGAGGCTGTCACTGTGGCTCATGTTAGCGGCTCACAGAGGCACACCGCACCAGCATGGCGTGAAATTTATCTTTAGTTTTAAAATCTGCAATTAATAACTCAACATGAAAATCAAAGCACAAATGACAATACAAAGGTGCCAGAAATTACATCCTTTGTAGCCATCTAGGTTTATAGTAAAAGTTTGACATGTTAACTTCATAAAATGTTGACAGTGCCAGACATGGTGACACACGCCTGTGAGCTTGGCACTTGGGAGGCTGAGGCAAGAGGACCATGGCAAGTTCAAGGCCAGCCTGGGCTATATAACAAGACCCTGCCTCACAAAGAATAAGAAATAGAAATGTGAGAAGTGGTGACAGAGCAATGGTCTAGGTGGCAGAGGGCGTGTCAAGAATAGACACACCCTAAGAATGCAAGCAGGTGGGGGCTGCGGAGGGGGCAGGGACATTTAGGGGCTTGATCTCCAGGGGCCTGCAAGGGCGGTGGATGTGCAGAACCTCCTGGCACTGTATCCTTAGCTGTGTGTCCTGACCCACAGAAGGAAGAGGTGGCGGGGCTGAGGAGCTCGGATGCCCCTAGGCACCAGGGGTGCTGCACCCTGGCCCCAAAGCCCCCAGGGACCTGGGGTCTACATCTGAGAAAGTGTCTCAGAGGCCCCCTGTGCAGTGTGCTGACCATCTTGGAGAGATGCTGCCTTGGGATCTTGCTAGCTTGCCCCAAGAAAGCAACACACTAGATTTGTGGTCAAGTGGTGATCCGGATCCTGAAGATCGAGTTTGTCTTCTCATGTGAGCACATTGTCCGATGTCTTCAGTACCTCAGTCCACAGCAGATGCCAGCTGGAAAGCTAGCCTGTTCCATGCACAGCTTTTTAACTGGTTGAGGTTGGAAGAGGTTTAAGTCTCACTGTTTGCCTACTCAGCCACCACTGTTAGAAAAGGGGACAGTGCTATTAATCATTGATCTGACCACTAAAACCATGCTCCTCCAACACTATCATCCTGGCCCCAAGGTAGAGACAACCATAACAATTACTCATTTTGGTTCTAAAGCATTTGTTTCCAGCTATATTGTCACTTTGGGCACAAATCCATGAGATTTGCAAAGTAAATACTGTTACTCCCACCTTATGGGTGAAGGGGCTGATGCAGATGGTTTCAGTAATTGGCCCAAAGTCCAGTGCTGAGTCAGGCTTCACCATCCTGCTGGCAAAAATCTGCATTGCTTATATCATATGAGGACCCGTCCGCTTGAAATGCCACGAGAACATGCTGGGTCCCAGGGCTTAGCTACAAATTAGTTTTCTCACCATTCTGGGTGCTGAAGATCCAAAGTCAAGGTGGCATCATGTTTGTGACAGGGTCAGAGGAGAGAGCGTGCTGCCGGCACTAGTCCTATCAGACTGAGGGCACAACCTTCGTCTCCTCCTTCAGGGCCCTCTCCAAACATAACAACATTGAAATTCAGAATTTCACAGCACAAGGTGGGACCAGAATACATGCTCAGCGTTTAAATGAAAAATCGTTGACAGTAGGAGACTCATTCACATCGGTCCTGCTCAGGAAGCTCCCCGCGCTTCAAACCTCGCTCGTGCCTCTCTCGTTCACTCGATGCCAGCACTCGTGCCACCTTCAGAAGCAGTTCTGGTGGCCTCTCTGAGGCGTGATCAAAAATGCAGTGAATGCTGCTGCCGAGCACCACCCAAAGGAGGGGCAGGCCATGAGAGCATTGCTGGTGCACCCCCTCCTTACTCACTGAATCTGGGGCTGAGGCTTCCGGATCCTCCCCAAGGACAAAATAGTCCTGATGGGTCAATGTTTTGGATCAGTTGAGGACATCAAAGCAGCCATGACTGCACAACTAAAGACACTCATGAAGGACCACTGCAGAACCGATTCAGGAAGTGGTAAGAATGATGAGATAAAGGTGTCCAGGGTGAGGTATTTTGAAACTGCTTAATGATGCTACCCTTTACTATAATAAGTATTTTCTTTAATTTAAACATTCACTGTATATTTTGAACATATTTCATATCAATTTGGAGATGAGGGGCACGATTCAATCCAGAGTATAAGCCCAAGGCAGTTGTGACCCTTTGAGGACATAGCTGCTGTGCAGGGCAGGCCTGATTCCTTTCTGAAGTCCCAGTATGTGTACATAAGGGACATTTATTGTAGGAGAATGCACTCTTCAATGGCTTCCAACACAAATAATTAGCAGATAGCAAAACAATTCCCCCTGAACGCAAGATGTTTCCTTTTTCACCAGGAAATATACTGAAAACAGATAATAGCTACTGATTGTCAATAACTTTTAAAAAATGTTGTCATAGATGGAATGTCACAAGAAGTGAGGGGAAGAAAACACTAAGCACTGGTGCCAGCTCTGAGCACATCTAGGTGACAGCAAAGGCCACCACTGGCCTCCTTGTGGTCCCCATTCTCATAGCCACACCATCTATGTCAGCTCCCCAAACTGTCTTTTTTATTGATGGATGAATGTGACTATTTAGCCTTCCAAGTCAGAATGGTTGAACCTGATATTTGAAATAAACATTACTGCAAGTCAGTCATGATAATTTGACTATGCTTTTACCAAACCTGTACACATCTTCTGACAGTGTTGTTACATTACTTTGTAACTCATATTTTAGAAACAAGAAAAATTTGAAACTAAAAATCCACCCCTAAAATAACTTTTTTTAAAAAACTGTGCAGGTCTTTAGAGTGTACTATGATCGCCTCCTGGATAATGCAGACAGAAGTTGGCTTGTCAGCTACATTGAAAAAATTTTGAGAGACTATATGGAGGAAGATTTCCATGAGCTTTTTAAAAGTTTGGATTTTGATAACGATGGCGTAGTACAAGAAGATGACCTGCGAAGCTTAATGTTCTGTGATTTCCACGATCCCAAGCGGGAAGATACAAACTACAGGGAAGTGGCCAACGTGGACAGTCTCCGGGTGATCGTGGAAATACACCTGGATGAGTACAACAATTTGAGCAAGAAACCCATGAACCTTGTCTTGTTCCGATTTGCCATAGAGCACATCAGCAGAATCTCCCGTATCTTGAAGCAGCCCCGCAGCCATGCTCTGCTGGTTGGCGTTGGGGGCAGCGGAAGGCAGTCTGTCACCCGGCTGGCTGCTCACATGTGTGACTACTGTGTTTTCTATGTAGAAATCTCCAAGGGTTATGGGAACAACGAGTGGCGTGAAGATTTAAAAGCCATCTTAAGAAAATGTGCTGAAGGAGACATGCCAGGCGTCTTCTTGTTTACAGATACTCAGATTAAAAAAGAGACATTTCTGGAAGATGTGAATAATCTGCTGAATGCTGGGGAGGTTCCAAACCTCTTTGCAGTGGATGAGAAGCAAGAGATCTGTGAAAAGATGCGTCACTTAGATCGACAGCGGGACAAGACTAAGCAGACTGACGGAAGCCCTGAGGCTCTTTTCAACATGTTCATCGATCGCTGTCGCAACCAGCTGCACGTGGTGCTGGCCATGAGCCCCATCGGAGATGCGTTTCGCAACCGTCTTAGGAAGTTCCCTGCTCTTGTCAACTGCTGTACCATTGATTGGTTTCAGGTACCACTATATAAGCTTTAGGTAGACTTCTAGAAATGTTTAGCTTCTGTTATCATTGAACTTACTTTACAGATTCCCCTCAAAGTTGTAGTTTCCTTACTTTTCAGACCCATCATTATGCATTTTATGTAATTGTAGCTATAAAAATCATTTAATGTAAAAGTATGCAAGTACATATAGTCACAATTGCAATATATTGTAGAAAGTTCTAGAATTGTGTTTATCAAGCAGAGTCCTAACAGGAAGCAGAATGTATTTGTAGACTTCACAGGGAAAAGTTAGGCTGGGTTCAAGCAACCAAAAAGGGAGGCTGGAGACCCAGGAAGGGGTGAGCCAGCTGCAGGATATTGTTACTAGAGCTGGGTACAAAAGGGCTGCTAGGGGAAGAACTTAACGCATCCCAAAGGGAGCATGGAGCTGTGGAGAGAGGATGCCCCTTCGACACCCAAACCCTAGAGCCCAGCTGCTCTGCCTCCACCTGCTTCTTCTTCTGCCCTCTGGTCTCGAGTAGACAAACCCAACAAAACTCAAAGGAGACAGGGGGACATTTTTTGTAATAAACTCCTGCACCAGAATGCACAAACCTGAGCAGACCAAGGAAGAGAACAGATGTTGAGGGTGGCAGAGAGCAGCAAAGGCGAGTGATGAATTCACTGCAAAATAGCTTAGCTCTCCTTCTGGTCTTAGCAATGTATTATAATGCGTTCTCTATATTATAGTGGAAACTTCGTGGACTGGGTCCACAAGTTGTGACCACAAATCCTCCAGAGAAATTAAGAAGACAGTTATTTATCTGAGTCTGGTGTGTAGGAGGAAACGCTAATATTTACCCCTAAGAAACATTAGGAAAATTGGGATGATAGCAGTGAAGTGCACACGGAAAGAGGTATTCTGCAGGCTTGGCTCCTGCGCTCTTCCTTGCACCCGTGCTATTCTGGGTCCATTTCCCTAGCCCAGAGCGTGGAGTCTTCCTAACAGTCCATGTGGCCTACACTGGCCACTGGTGTCCAGCCCTGAGCATGCAGATGAGTGACCTTGAAAAAGCACTAAAGCAGTTTTCTCCACTTCAGTCATGGCCCGAAGACGCATTACAGGCCGTCGCCTCCCGCTTCTTGGAAGACATTGAAATGTCAGTAGAAATACGGAATGGCTGTATCGACATGTGCAAGAGCTTCCACACTTCAACTATAAACTTATCAACATCCTTCTATAATGAACTTCAGAGATACAATTACGTGACTCCCACCTCTTATCTCGAATTAATCTCCACCTTCAAGCTGTTGTTAGAAAAGAAAAGAAGGTAAAGGTGAAATTTGATACTTTTATGTAAGCTGTGGTAGTTAAGATGTTGGTGTGTGAAATGTTAAGTCTTTGAATGACTCCATGTTTTGCAAGAAGGAAGCAGGTCTTGTCCTGACACATGGGCACATTGCCTGCCACATAAAAATGCATTGCCTCTGTCTATTGAAAGGAAGAAATAAAAAATAAAAATAAAAATAAAAATAAAAATAAAGGGCCGGCGAGATGGTTCAGTGGTCTAAAGCACCTGCTTAGGAGGGCTCAGGCAACTGCGGGGACTGCAGTTCGATCCCCGGCACCACATGCTGCGCCAGCGCCACCACCAGGGCAGGCTGAGCCAGCCACAAAATGAATAAATAAAGAAACAAACAAACACAACAAGCAAATAAATAAATAAATAAATAAATAAATAAATAAAAAAAAAGAAAGGAAGAGCAGTGTTCCCAGCAGGTAAGACATACCCCAAGGTTCTTCAACGATGATTTCGAGTAAACTCCAAGACAGAGTGATTACTTTGGATCAGTAGTTAGGTCATGTACAAGCCTTATTGTGGGGCTCCAAACAGCTGAGACATGAGAGACACAAGAGACAGCCACCTGACATGTGTGGCTGATCGCCTTCTGTGACAAACTCCCATGTGAAGCTATCGACGCAAAACGTCCAGATGTGCAGTGCCAGAGCCGCTGGGTTGGCGGCGTGCCTGTAGTCCGGGTGGAGGCACGCTCGACGCCAGCCTCGGCGGGTCAGTGAGACCCTGCCTCCAGAAAAGAAAGTGTCAAAGTAAGATGCCAGGGAGATTTTCAGAAGTTTCTTTGGTTCTAAAACTTAATATTTACTATGTGTATTACAGAGTTTTAAAGCTTATGATGTTAAAAATTTTTACACTCCAAAGAAAAACTTAAAAAATGTTAGTGGTCTCTTTTAAGGTACTCTTTGATTAATAGTTTTTCAAAGATTAAACACATTTTGACTACATATGTATTTATTTTTGCTATATTTTATTTCTCTATTAAATTCTGATTTAATAAATCAAACTTTCCTATGTATTTAAATAATTTATGTCTTATAAATCAAAGTTAATCATATTGGGAGCCTTAAAATTCTTTAAAATATTTTAACATTTTCTATAAAATTCATGAGGTTTTTTTCTAAACCTAAAAACACAAATCTTGTATGACCCAAATACACAATATTTATACTGGATTTTCAAGTATAATCTAACAGAAGAAATTCATTTATGCACTTAAAATATACTTAAAACACCAACTGGATGCAGGTTTTGTTATAAAAATAATAGTACTATGGCTTTCTTTGTATTACATATTTCTGTAGTTGTTTCTAAA
>PVKN010023877.1:0-14629 GCA_004027915.1 Capromys pilorides
GAAGAAAAAATGCCATAGGTGCAAAGACTATGTGTTGGCTACTTAAAAACAAATAAATGCTGTATTTAGAATACCTTGACATATGCATCATCATTGGTAACCACGTTTAGAGTCTAGAACCTCCTTGGGTGACTGTTCAATTTTAAAACAAACAATTCTCAAGTTTTATTTCATTTAGTGTAAAAAAATTTAACAAATCTATTTTTGGTATTCTAAACATCAGATTGGAATATTTGTGGTGGACAAAGAAAACATGTAAATAGTCTTTATTTTAATACCACAGTTCCCCTTTGGAAAATATAGAACAGCTAAAAAGAAACTCTTTGAAATATTACAATCTCTTTGTAACTTGAAAACAAATGGGAAAAAAAAAAAGAAAATAAATGGCAATCATTAATATAGACATTTTCTTTGCTAAAATTATAGTATATGTTATTTGGTATTTTCTATCATGTATTACATATATATCACTAATAAGAACATTTGTTTAAGTGAATGTTCTTTGTTGACGTTGTGAGCAATACTTGACTAAGGACATATAAATAAAAGGCTTTGCAGAGAACACAAGAGTCACGACATGGAACAGGAGCGCCATCACAGTTACTTACCCCACAATTTTTTTTTTTTTTTAATCTGAAGCATTTGTACTTGAAGGGCCTGCTTTCAACATCAGAGACATTTTCTACCTATTCATTCTTCCATAGCTTTCCAAAACCTTCAAGTGCCATACCAGCATACACTCTATTAATTAATGCATCCAGAGTTCTGTCATCCACAAATAATGTTGAAAAATCAAATGAAGTGAAAATAGCTCCCAAAAGTTAAAATATTAACCTATTTTGGGGTGATATCGCTTGATTTTTTTTCAGAGTTCCCATTTTATCCCCACCCTTGAGGCTAAAGGGGCATGTGTGTGCTTCCACACTTCCCACACAGAATGCAGTGTACCCACGAGTGGTGTACCTAAGTCTGAGCAACTACCCGAAAAGGCCAGAAGCATGCCCATGAATCATCGGCCTACTGCCGCTGATTGGTTTCTTCTAAATCTGACCAACTTGGGATGAGGACAAATTCCTTTGGTAATCTTTACTGAACATAACTCTTTAAAACCCTATTTTGGAAATCCAGTGAGTGAAAGGCAACAACTAATGTTCCTGCGGCCTCTATGTCTTCTCATATATAAAATTCACATTAAAGACATTAATCTGAAATAAAATACTGAAGGAAGCATTGGAATTCATGCCAACTGAACTGAAACTCTGTCTTTTAAAAAAATAGGTGTCATTGCTATAGTGCTTTTATCACTTTCTGGGGTCCTGTAGATCATTTAGTAAACTTAATAAAGAATCTTGAGTGTTTGGAAGAACAAGTTGCAACAGTAGAAGTATGCTATTCCAAATCCATACTTCATGCATATCACCAACAAGTTGCCATGCTGAATTTCACCCATGAAAGTATGTGTGTGTGAGAGTGGGAGTGTGTGTGTGTGTGTGTGTGTGTATGTGTTTCAAAAAAGTCCACAGGCCCTGCTTCTTTCCCTGACAAACTTCACAGTGGCCTCTTTCAATGTACATAACATGAAGAGTAGACTATGACATAAGACAGATATGTCTATAGTATAAACTAGTAGCATAAATTATACAGAAAGCAGAAAAATACAGGGAAAAAAATCCTATCTCCAGGCCTGTTTCTCAAAGGTGACATGTAAATGAAAACACCTTTACAGAACCTTTTCTTTGAAAACGTGAGCTAGAGCTCCTTTGAAGATTTTAAAAACAGAGTCCAGCTCCTTTTAGGTTTGCAACTTTACATAGATTCACAACTTCATGTGTCTTGGACAATTTGCTGCATTCACTTCAGCGGGGAGCCAGAGATCCAGGGCGCTTTTCCCCAGATGACATCCTGTTCAGTTTGGGAGTTGGAGGAACATTGCCTTGTCTTCAACCCAGTTGCTGATGGAAGGGATCTGTTAAAAAGGACGGCGATGGTTTACACTGCAGATTGAACGGAGCATTAAGCGACTGCATTAATAGGACTGCAGTGGGGGGAATGGTCGTCTCTGTCATGCAATAGTACTTTCACATAGGCGCAGTAACTGTTCGCATGCCCTTATCTAATTTGTCACGAAGTGGTAGCTAGCATCTCTCCAGCAAATGTCCCCCATCTCCTCTACCACTGCTCAGCCCCCTCTCAGCAAGTGTAAATAGATGAGGAAATGTGTGTACTTTCTGTCACCCATGCCTCCTGAAGCTCGGGATTACTGCAAATCACTCGGAATGGCTCCTCAGAGGCGTTTGCGATATCGCCCACCGATACAGCTCAGACGAGCCGAATTCGATCACATCCCTCCCTCTCTCCCTCCCTCCCTCGCCGCCCTTGCCAGTTTGGGGCTGTAATTTTCCAAACAACCACCTCTCATTGCAAAAGTTAAAAATCAATCCACACAGAAACAAAATGCTGACTTCCTGACAGGGCTTCTCTTTGTAGAGCTGCCAGAGTACGACCAATAAAGAGATAAAGAGGAGAGAAAGGAGACAGAGAAAGAGGGGAGAGAGAGAGAGAGAGAGAGAGAGAGAGAGAGAGAGAGAGAGAGAGAGAGAGAGAGAGAGAGAGAGAGAGAGAGAGACTTGCTTCCTGCTCCCTAAGCAGGGATTTGCCTGCGATGCGCGGAGAGGACTGCGGCTGCTGATTTACACAGTTGGCGCGGAGGAGGGGCCGGGGGTGCGATGGGCTGATCTGGGGGCTCCGGAGCGCCGCTCCCTCGGTGCGCGTTTTGGGGGCGACTGATGGATTTGCTTTCGGGCTCCAGCCTTGCGTTTTCCGATATTGCTTCTTAATACCCGACCTGGCGCTCCCAGTCGAGGAGCACACGCTGGTAAGTAACGTGTAATCCGATTTTAGTTATTTCCTAGGCCCTGAAAGTGGCACTTTTAAAGCAGGTCAGTCTTCAGAGATGCCTTCGCCGCAGACGCGAGCGTGTCCCCGGCCTGAGAGCCTCGGCGGCCCCCTCCCGAGCCCACCGCCCTCCTGCTGCTGCTGCTCCTGCCCCTGCCCCTGCGAGGGTGCCGACCGGATCGCCTCACCTTCGCGCGGTGCCCGAGATTCCCCGGAGTCGGTGTGCACAGCCATACTGTGGATCCGTGCCCCCTCCTTCCACGCCTGACCGTGGCCGGGAGCTGAGATCCCGTCGCCCCCTGCCTGCCGCCTCCCTCCTCTCCCTACCCCTTTCCCTCGCGTCTGCACCCCATCCACCCCCACTCCCACCCATGCGGAGGGCAAAGAGCAGAGACACACTGGGGAGGCGAGGGCCACTTCCCTCTCCCCGCGCAGGAGGAGGCCTTGGGCAGGGGCTGCGCGGCGAGTGACAATCCTGCGGGGAGAGCGCAGCGCGAGGGAACGGGCCGGGGGACCAGCCCGGAGCGGCCAGTCTCGCCAGCAGTCCGGAACACCGAGGATCTCCATCAGCCAGCCCGGTCCTGGGACGACCCGGAGCCCGCCTGCCGCGGGGCGTCCGGAGCTCGGCCCCTGACCTCGCCTCGCTTGCTCGCTCGGTGCGCGCCCGCTCTTGCTTCGGTATGCGACGACCGCCTCCCTGCAAGTCTCCAAGGTGCAAATACTTGAAAGGATGACAAGCGCGGCTCGACAGCCTTTCTGAAAGTTGGGAACCGGAAGAGAAGAAGAAAGAGGCCACAGGATGAAGGATGCCCCCGAGCCTCCCAGGGAGTCTGCCCCTCCCGCGGCGCGGCGCCTGGAAGCGGACCGCGGCGGGGCTGAGCGCTCCGCTCTGCTAGGTACCCCCGCCGTCCTCCCCACTTTGCCTAATTAAATCAGTGTTTCTGATGTGTGGGATGCGCACTGTAGAGCTCACAGACCGGCTTCGGCGTCTTCTAGACGTTCACAGGTGCTAGGGGCTGGTTGCCGTTTCATTGGATCAGTTAGTTATCAGGAACATGGTGGAAGGCGCGGTACTGGAGACGAACGCACTCGCGGGCCCCTTCCGGGGGGAGGACGCGCTAACTCCAGCAAATAGGCCAGGTGGCGGCGGCGGCGGCGGCGGAGCGAGGACCCCTCCCCCAGTGGGTCGCTCTCTCGTATTGGAAGAGATTGGAGGAAAACGGCTCGAGCTTTAAACATTTTTTTTTTTTTTTCATTGCTAATCGGGCCTATTCCGTCCTTTGCTTGGCGACAGCAGATTGGGAAGGATCTTTAGGAGGCTCAAAGCTCTTCAGAAAATGAATGATGCAGCATTTTGATTATTTTTTCTTTTTTAAGGGGAGATCGTTTTGCTTCCATATTGGAATATTTAATCTTAGATCTGCAGAGAGTAGTGAGCTTCAGTACCCGGCGGAGTATCGGAGGAGGAGGTGGGAAGGGGCATTCTGGGGAGAAAGAGCTTCTTGTCCTCTCTGTGGACAAACAAATGGTGCAGGCGCTCTCAGTCAGACGCAGAAGAAACCGGGACCGGGGCCCTGCATTCCCTAACTTTTGGAACCCTTCCTATCCTTTAAATACTGCTATCTTGAGAAAAAGGAGGGGGAAAATGTGAAATAGCCCTTGAGACATAGGCGAAGTCCAGAATGTAGGGGGATGGTAGTTCAAGGGAGACGGAGACTTTATTTCAGAGAGGACCGTTTGCTGGCACCGGGATGCACAGGGCAGGTCCCGGGTTCATCAAATCATGGATTCCCCTAAGGTCTGTGAAACCGTCACTGCCTCTGCACGTTGGGTACTGAAGGTGCTGGGGTGGGGGCGGGGTGGTAGCTGAGTGTGTGGAGGGGGCGGGTAGAACTGTTCTGGCTTTGAGCTCAGGCGCCGGATGTGGAATCTTTTCTGGGCTGAGACCTGTCCTCTCCTGGGTGGGTCCAGACTATGAAGGGTGGGGAATGCTAGAGGATTCTGCCAGCCAGCACCCACAGTCCGGGATTACGGTTCTCATTCTTAGCTACCTTGGGACAGCGGACAGACGTGTGGCTATTGTACGTGCAAAAGACCTTGCAAGCCTCCTATGAATGACTTTTAAAAAGTGTTTTGTTGCGTTAGGTGACTTCTGTGTTTTAGAGTGGTAAGAAATTGATTCATGAGCTTTTCTTTTTGTTAGTATTTGGTTTTGTAAAACATACTCTATGGGAAAGCAGTCTCTATCTACTACCTTTGAACCCTTAGGCAACTGAGGTTGAGTTTAGTTCTTCAAACCTGGAAGCCCCCCTTCCCCAACCTGTGCGTTAGTGACAGGATTGGCCTGCGTGTTGGGGAGTAGGAAGGGTGAGTCTCCGACATCAGCTCCAGGTAACTTGGCTGCCACTTAGCTCTCCCCGGTGTTGCCACGGAGCTGCACTTCCTCTCAGCAGGAAAGACTGTAGACTGCCAGCCCAGCCTTTGAAAACTCCCTATAGAGGGTTCCTGGAAACTATGGTCTGTCTCGTGGCTTCTCTGCACGGCAACACCTTTCTTCAATCACCCTTAACCCAAGAAACCAAGAAAAAATGGGGGAAAAAAAAGAAGAAATAAAATACAAAGGAAAAGATGCCTTGAATGTGGACCACTATTCCTAGGAGGCATTTCCAGGTGGAAGAATGTGAAATGTACTGGAGTTGTTGCCCAAGTGTTCTGCTTTTCTTTCCAGAGCATCGTCTTGTCCATTTTTCTCTTCTTTTTTTAAAGGTGGAAGAAAATCACGATAGTTGAATTCAGGGGAAATCGAAGGCTCTGAGCTGCAGTCCAACCAAAGAATTCCTGGTGCAAAGCTATCGAAGCAAAATGCAGGAGAAACTCTGCCCAAGTCATCCAGGATGCCTGAGATCTTATTTGGGACACCTAGGCTGATTTCGCTTTTCTCTTTCGGAACTGACTTTCTTTCTCATTTCATTTTCTCAGCGACTGTTTTCTGCGACAGGCCAGTTCCGAAGGATAGCCTTCACTTTCCCGAACGTCGGCAGTAGAGGCAGCAGGCTAGGGAAATAGACACACCATCCCTGGAGGTGGGGGTGGAGAAAGGGGAAGAGACAGAGAGAAGTGGGGGTGGAGAAACGAGGGGGGGGGAGAGAGAGAGAGAGAGAGAGAGAGAGAGAGAGAGAGAGAGAGAGAGCGCTCTTTCTCCACCAAAGGAATGCTTGAATATTCCCTGTACTCTCTTCCTCCATCTGATCACTGTTTTTCCAATTTATCATCCTCCTTCTCCTTCTCTCTCTCTCTCTCTCTCTCTCTCTCTCTCTCTCTCACACACACACACACACACACGCGCGCGCGCACACACGCGCGCGCGCGCAATCGTACAGTCAGGGCTTCCTAGCGCTCGCTCCCGACCCCATGCTAAGCGCGTTCCCCTCCTTGGAGCTCATTTTCGTGACGTTGAAAGCCGGATCCAGGGTTACAGCGCATATTAAAAAAAAGAAGAAGAAGAAGAAAAAAAAAAAAAAAAGCAAGGCAGCGCGAGAGAAGTCCGAGATCCTGCGCTCTGATCAAGCCTTCTTCCTCCCGCCCTTCCTCCCGGTGCCCAATGGGGTGCTGCCGGTACCCTCGGAGAGCAGCCTCCGCGGCGGCGGCGGCGGCCGAGGCAGCGGCGGCGGACCTGGAAGCCTGCTGCAGCCCCTTCTCCTCCCTCCGCCGCGGACCGTGCCAAGCGGCAGCTCTGCATGCTAAAGAAGCCCATTGAAGAGCGCATTGCATTCTCAGCACGTCTCGAGCTTGCTTTTCTCCCCCTTCAGACCCCCGTTCCCCACCCCCATCCCCTTTGGCTCCAGCTTCAGCCTAGAGGAAGGGAGGGACGAAGAACAAGAGAGAGTCCTTAAACTCCAGCTCCCCTCCCCCGTGCTCAGTGCTCAAAAATAAAAATCTGCAAAATAGGTAAGTCAAAGACATCTGGAGCCTGTCTTGCCGAAACTGCAGGGGTGTGGAAAACAGGAAAAATGTTTGAGAGAAGATGGTGAGGAAGAAAGAACTTAAATAGATTTTAATATTTTATCAGCCAGTGGGGAAGACTAACTGATGCTGCAATGTGGCTGTCCGCCTTTTCTCTCCCTCTCTCTCTTTTCATTTAATTGTTTCTAAAAATTGGGTATTGCACCCCCAAGGCAGATTTCTCTTTGCTTTCTCAGGTTTCTTTTTCCTTACAGCTGTGTTCATTCCATGCAAGTTCACCGCAAAGATAAATTTTTAGCCCTTACCCTATAAATTAGATCACTATTTTTCAACTTAAGAAATATATCCTTGACGTGTATATGTATATGTGGGGAGAAAGTACGTGTTTGAAACTCTGATTTAATTTGATTGATTGAAATTACCCATTCAATTTTGACTGATCCTCTAATAACTGAGGGAAGGCAATGTAATAAAGCTATGTTATAATTTATTTATAGACAAATTGTCATGTACTGATGATACTAGACAAGGAAAGAGAGCCATAAGAGAAGCTCTGTGTGGTTTGAGAATAGTGCATTACATTCATGTTTTCTGATTGGAAAAGGTGTTTTTTTTTTTTTTTCTGAAATATATTTCATGTGATAGATCATTTATCAGCAGATGAGAAATGGGATTTACACGCTCCCTGGCCTTTCCCCTCCACCTGTAATCAGCCACAAGAGCTTCTAGCTTTTAGGGTGCCTCAGTTGATCATGAAGGCAAAGAAAGACATTCCAAACTAAGCTCTGCAAGTGTTTAAATTCAGACACTCCCAGGCTCAGCAACCTTTAGTTGTCACTATATTTAGCTCTGAGGACTGTAGGGGCATGCTCTTTGGAAGGGCTGATCTTTCCTAAGCACTTTAAATAGCCAAATAATAAAGCACGTAGAAGTTATTTAATTAAAGAAGATGTCAATAATCAGTTCTGTAGAAGGGGTTGGAGGGTATAGGAGGTGACTGTACACTGTAATAAAGCATGCCTGATAGTTTCTTAAAAGAAGTCTCAACTTTTCTTAAGATGCCAACACCTTATGCATGTCAGCACAGGATGCTGGGCAATGGGTTCATACTTTATCATTAATGGCTGTTTAATAGCTTCAGGATAGCTTGTGTTTTTTTAATAACAGAATTGTATATTGAGAAGAATAGTATTTTTCCATCAGAGAATAAGATTCACAGTGGGCATCTTTAAGGTCAGTTTGAGTTTTAAAAGCTAAACAAATGCAATTGCTAAATTATTGCCATTACCAGTGACTCTGCCTATGCTTAAAAGGCCGCACAGTATTCCAGTTCTGTTGTTTTCTGTGAGAATGATGCAAGCTGCTTTTGTTCACGAGATATGTCATTTACCAAGTAGGGTTTGGTTCAAGAAACTGTCTACGCCTGTTTCAATAGTTCAGAGTCTTCCAAGATTAAAATATAGGGCACACTGTAAACATTAAACATGTTGCTTGCTCATTTTGATTGTCAGTTTGTAATTGCTGAAGTCTTTATGTCGCTCTTAAATAGCCCCACATGTAGGAGTCAATTAAAATAGTACATGACTAAAAGCTAAAAATCTGCATCTTTATTTCTGTTGCAGTTTTGTAATCAACCGCGAATGATGAAACCTTCCTTAGTTGAGATGCTTCACAGAGGGAGGATGTTGTGGATAATTCTTCTAAGCACAATTGCTCTAGGATGGACTACCCCGATTCCCCTGATAGAGGACTCGGAGGAAATAGATGAGCCCTGTTTTGATCCATGCTACTGTGAAGTTAAAGAAAGCCTCTTTCATATACATTGTGACAGTAAAGGATTTACAAATATTAGTCAGATTACTGAATTTTGGTCAAGACCTTTTAAACTGTATCTGCAGAGGAATTCAATGAGGAAATTATACACCAACAGTTTTCTTCATTTGAATAATGCCGTGTCCATTAACCTTGGGAACAATGCCTTGCAAGACATTCAAATGGGAGCTTTCAATGGTCTTAGGATCTTAAAGAGGCTATACCTACATGAGAATAAACTAGATGTCTTCAGAAATGACACCTTCCTTGGTTTGGAGAGTCTGGAATACCTGCAGGCAGATTACAATGTCATTAAACGCATTGAGAGTGGAGCATTTCGGAACCTAAGTAAATTGAGGGTTCTGATTTTAAATGATAATCTTATTCCCATGCTCCCTACCAATTTATTTAAGGCTGTCTCTTTAACTCATTTGGACTTACGTGGAAACAGGTTAAAAGTTCTTTTTTACCGAGGAATGCTAGATCACATTGGCAGAAGCCTTATGGAGCTCCAGCTAGAAGAAAATCCCTGGAACTGTACATGTGAAATTGTGCAGCTGAAGAGCTGGCTGGAGCGCATTCCTTACACTGCCCTGGTGGGTGACATCACCTGTGAGACCCCTTTCCATTTCCATGGAAAAGACCTTCGGGAAATCAGAAAGGCAGAACTCTGCCCTTTGTTATCTGACTCTGAGGTGGAGGCCAGCTTGGGGATCCCTCACTTGTCCTCAAGCAAGGAAAATGCATGGCCAACTAAGCCTTCCTCCATGCTGTCCTCTGTTCATTTTACTGCTTCTTCTGTTGAATACAAGTCCTCCAATAAACAGCCCAAGCCCACCAAACAGCCCCGGACACCAAGACCACCCTCTACATCCCAAGCTTTATATCCTGGACCAAATCAACCTCCTATTGCCCCTTACCAGACCAGACCACCAATTCCCATCATATGCCCTACCGGATGTACCTGTAATTTGCACATCAACGACCTTGGCTTGACTGTCAACTGCAAGGAGCGAGGATTTAATAACATTTCTGAACTTCTTCCAAGGCCACTGAATGCCAAAAAACTGTACCTGAGTAGCAATCTGATTCAGAAAATATACCGCTCTGATTTTTGGAACTTTTCTTCTTTGGATCTCTTGCATCTGGGGAACAACCGTATCTCTTATGTCCAGGATGGGGCCTTCATCAACTTACCCAACCTGAAAAGTCTGTTTCTCAATGGCAACGATATAGAGAAGCTGACCCCGGGCATGTTCCGGGGGCTCCAGAGTTTGCACTACTTGTACTTTGAGTTCAATGTTATCCGGGAAATTCAGCCCGCAGCCTTCAGCCTCATGCCCAACTTGAAGCTGCTGTTCCTCAACAATAACTTGCTGAGGACTCTGCCAACCGACGCCTTCGCAGGCACATCCCTGGCTCGGCTGAACTTGAGAAAGAACTATTTCCTCTATCTTCCTGTGGCTGGTGTGCTAGAACACTTGAATGCCATTGTGCAGATAGACCTCAATGAGAACCCCTGGGACTGTACCTGTGACCTGGTCCCCTTCAAGCAGTGGATCGAAACCATCAGCTCCGTCAGTGTGGTGGGAGACGTGCTCTGCAGGAGCCCTGAGAACCTCACACACCGAGATGTGCGCACCATCGAGCTGGAAGTTTTATGTCCAGAGATGCTACATGTCGCACCAGCTGGAGCGTCCCCAGCCCACCCTGGAGATTCTCACCTTGTTGGGGGCCCGACGAGTGTGTCGCCTTATGAGTTATCTCCGCCTGGGGGCCCTGTGCCACTTTCTGTGTTGATTCTCAGCCTGCTGGTTCTGTTCTTTTCCGCAGTATTTGTTGCTGCCGGCCTCTTCGCCTATGTGCTCCGGCGACGTCGGAAGAAGCTGCCTTTTAGAAGCAAGCGGCAGGAAGGCGTGGACCTCACGGGCATCCAGATGCAGTGCCACAGGCTGTTTGAGGATGGTGGCGGAGGAGGCGGTGGAAGTGGGGGTGGAGGCCGACCGAATCTATCCTCGCCAGAGAAGGCTCCGCCTGTGGGTCATGTGTATGAGTACATCCCGCACCCTGTCACCCAGATGTGCAACAACCCCATCTACAAGCCCCGGGAGGAAGAGGAAGTGGTTGCCGCAGCCGTGCAGGAGGCAGACAGCGCAGAACGTGGGGGTCCTGGGACACAGCCGCCAGGAATGGGGGAGGTCCTCCTAGGAAGGGAGCAGTTTGTAGAGACGGCGAAGGAGTCCCACAGCAACTACCGGACCTTGCTGGAGAAGGAGAAGGAGTGGGCCTTGGCGGTCTCCAGCTCCCAGCTCAACACCATAGTGACGGTGAATCATCACCACCCTCACCCTCACCACTCCGCAGTTGGTGGGGCTCCGGGGGTAGCTGGGGGAACTGGGGGAGACTTAGCTGGGTTCCGCCACCACGAGAAGAACGGTGGGGTGGTGCTGTTCCCTCCTGGGGGAGGCTGTGCAGGTGGCGGTATGCTGCTTGACCGGGAGAGGCCGCAGCCAGCGCCCTGCACGGTGGGGTTCGTGGACTGTCTCTATGGCACAGTGCCCAAATTAAAGGAACTCCATGTCCACCCCCCTGGCATGCAGTACCCAGACTTACAGCACGATGCCAGGCTCAAAGAAACCCTTCTCTTCTCAGCTGGAAAGGGCTTCACAGACCACCAAACCCAAAAAAGTGATTACCTCGAGTTAAGGGCCAAACTTCAAACTAAGCCG
This sequence comes from Capromys pilorides, assembly GCA_004027915.1. NCBI lineage: Eukaryota > Metazoa > Chordata > Mammalia > Rodentia > Capromyidae > Capromys > Capromys pilorides. Next base: position 11,400 of record PVKN010023877.1, read on the forward strand.
GATTACCTCGAAGTCCTGGAAAAAACATCATATCGGTTCTAACAGAAAGCAGAAAATTAATTAGTGCTTTTTTTTTTCTCCCAAAAGAAATGGAAAACAAAAGAAATATATCCCCTGCTCCTTTTACATGTGTCCCAGTACCTCCAGCCTCACAATCTTCCCTGCCCGGAACAGAATTGAAACCGCATGATAACTAGAGAATTCAGATGTATGCTCTCCCCTCGGCCGCGATTGGAGGAAGGGCCATACTCAGATCATTAATCAATGAAGTGCCTTCGCAGACTTTTGCCAGCAAATGTTATCATTATTTTTTATACCGAAACTTGAGACTTTGACTGTGCCATGTATAAGGTATATTGAGGGGTCGTTGTATTGATCCTAATTAAGTAAAATTCAATGTGTCTTTTTATTTTCAGTAACTTTTTTTTTCTTTAAATGTAGTTTTGTTTGAAAAGGGGTGGGGATTGACGTTTGTGGCTCTTTCCCCTTCCACCGTGGCACAGTTTCTGTACATGTATTAACAATGCAGTTTGCTGCATGCCTGAAAACTGCAAGTTGGGGAGGGAGGGGCGGGTCTTGCTGAAATGTTCTCACTCGATCTCTTTTCTCTCTCACATACTTCTATATGCAAACCACAAATCCCTGCGTACAGTTAGGTTCCTAAACCTGCAGTTGGTGCAGGTGCGTACACACACACACACACACACACACACTCACGCACGTGCGCGCGCATATACGCGTGCGCGCCTCCCTTGCAGCCCCATTTGCTCAGTTCGGGTTTGATCCATTCCTCTCCTCTCCACGGCCTCATCCGCCTTTCACTCCTAGTGTACAGCTTGGTGTCTCTCCTAGGACCCTGGGAAAAGTCACATTTGAGGCTGGATCCTACCGCAGCGAAGGCCTGGTGGTTTAACAGGTGGCAACACGCAGGGCTACGCACCCTGGGTGGAAATTCATCCTGACACCAAGATTTTTTGGAGAACATCTGCACTTTCTTATATATATATATATAAAATATTAAAAATAAAAAAGCAACTGGGTATATATCACTAACAGCTTTGTAGGAAGCACTTTTAATGTTTTCTCTCTCACAAAGATTCAAAAGAAATGTGCATATATTTATTCTGTAATTTCAGTGATTATAAACTGTAAAGGTAATGTTTAATCATTGTATAGTGATTATGCGTCTGGTATAGCTTTCCTAATAAAAAGATTTTGAAAATCATAATACATTATATATAGAGGATACAAAGCTTAAATCTTAAGCTTCAGCTATGCCATGCCTTTTGTGTGCCCATTTTAAAGGAATTATTTCTTTTACTTGTTATACAGAACACTAATTTATTAACAAGTTTGATGCACTGTGATATTAATAAGTCTTATAATTGATCGCCCTTACTCCCTACCAGGATGCAATTGGGACCCAACAATAGTTATAGTTTGTTTCTTTTTCTTGGATTGTGAATTCCAACATTAGTACCCCGGAAAGGTACTGTTTTTTAGGCATGATGCATTTGGAAGAAAATGAAGCAATTAGATTGCTAAGAAGTAGAGGGCTTTTCAGACGAAGGCATTCAAGGATCCATGCATCTTAAGATAGCAAATGACTTAAAAGGAAGTAGTGAAATTGCTATCTGTAAGAAATTAGGCACTAAAATTATATCTTCACCAACACTCCACCCCACCCACACATAAGCGACAGCCAAAATCAAAGGCCTTGAAGCCAATTTGACTGTCAGAAGGCCACTATCTATGAAAGTTGTCATTGTAATCTCTAGCCACTGTTTCTCCTGACCACTGAGTGCAAAGGGCCCAAGAATGTTTGAACTTGAAACACAGAACGCTGAATGAGTGTTACTTTCTGTATGACATTGAAATGATTTAGGAAAATTAACTGGACAATGATCCAAGTTGTGTTCCATTTACCTGTGCATGAAACCAAAGAAAATTGGCTTTTAGAATGCCAGTATCTTGATAAAAAGAAATCCGAGTTTTGAAGCAGGCGTGTATTGTGCTAGGCCAGTAGAGGGCAGCAGAGCTCCAGCGATCCATAGCGTTGGTAGCTACAGAATTGCTCAGCGAAGGGTTTTCCGCCAGCGATTCTTCAAGCTGCTCTCAGTAGAAATTATCATTACGTGTTGAATGTAATTCATCACAAGTCACTGATGCCTTACATCACATTTTTCCCACAAAAAGGAATAAGACCAGCGGCTTTTATAGCTGGGTAGTAGATAAAGCATTAAGACACTGTATTAAAGAAAAAAAAAGCATAAGAATATATAGAACCCACGTAACCCTTGATTAATCATACATAACTGTCACACAGAAAATTCAATATTCCAATATAACAATGCAGAGTGCAACTTTTCAGTACTATCTTGCATTACATATGCTGTACCTATAAATTTTACCCTCAATGGTTTGAAATATATTTTAAAATTTATTTAGGGAAAAATGTGGACATAATTTACTATTACTTTATGGAAAATACTAAAATGAAACTATTATTACTCAAGACAGTCAGTTCCATTATTAAATGTCAATTTTCTTTCTCTTTTGCTCCCTTGCGGCTTTTGTTGAGACAGGGTTTCATTATGTAGTTCAGGCTGGCATCGAACTCTCCGTGGTCCTCCTGCCTCAGCAATTACAAGTGTGAGCCGCCTCGCTCAGGCTGCTCTGCCTTTATTTTTAACTTTCCCGCAGGTCATGTCTTTCCCAGGGACCTCACCCTCCTCGTTTGTAGTCATTTCTCTCCTTCACTGATATGTACGTATATTTTTAAGGTACAGAAAGCCTTGGGTTTTAAAACTCTGTAAACTAGAGACTTATCATAGTTCCATTCCTCTTAATCAAATATTTCAGTGTAATAGTACATGTAAATCTCAAATGCTAATCTATACATCTCTGATATCAATAATCATTTATTTAATAACCATGCACACATTCAAAACATTGTCTATTATACAAATCAGGTTGAAGTACAATCCCTAATGAAGCTGGTGCTTTTGACATTTAAAAAATGAATCTCCATAAACCATATCAAATTATAATATCTCTGGTAATTATAATGTTTATTCTTTGTTTATCAAATACAGAAAGTAAGACTATCTTGTTTAAAATACAAGCAGTAATTTTACTCTTGAGTGAGGAATGCATTTATTCCTCCTTGTGAAAATAAATTCATATGAGAATGGAATTTTGTATTCGAGATGACATTTTTTTTTTTTTTT
>PVKN010023878.1:0-14633 GCA_004027915.1 Capromys pilorides
CTGGAGTTTATTATATCTTTAGTTTAGAAAAATAGCTCTTTCTATTTCTATCCCCCCATAAATATCTATGTTTTTTAAATTTTGCTTTTGAAGTCTCTTGGTTATCATTTTGTTAGATGAATGAGTGACTGTTTTGTAGTGACTTGTCATTTAAAAAAACTAAGAGTTTTCAGTATTTAATATGAGTTTCCTCCGAATTGAATCTTGTTAATTCATTTGACCTTAGCTAACTTTGGAATGATCTTGAATGGCCCCCAGAGCATTTGAAAGTGAGATACTAACTTTCAGCTTAGTTTGATCTAGAAAGTATTATCTCTGACCTTACAGCGATTTAGGAAACTATTTTTATGAGTAATGTTTGCACGAATGCATGAATATTTCAAGCTGCATGAAATCCATAAAAGTCTGGTGACATAGTATAATGCTGTCAGTCATAATTCTAGTTATTAATATGCTGTCTGAAACCAAAACAACTGAATCCTGTCAGTGTCATTGTAATGAGCTCTCAGAAGTTCTCTAGTCATGGCTATTTCACAGCTTGTCACTTATTGACTGTTAAGGGTTGAGTCTGGCCTTGAAGTATTTTGCCTTCAAGGAGACTCATGAAAAGGACTCTGGGTGAGCAAAGGTTTTTGATGACTGAGATTATATCACCAGATGGATAAGAATTCCTGGAACCCTAGTGGAGAGACCGATTAGCTATAGAATGGCTACTCTACCATCAAGTAGAATAGGCATTAATTGAAAACCAAGGAAATGCTCAGATAGATTATTTCATTGTGTTAACCAGTGCTAAGATTGCTGAGACAGGCAATTTGAATGACTTCTTTCCAGTTAAAAAGTAAAAATGCTTAAGTTTCTCTTTGTGCCTGCCTTTTTCACTTAGCAGGGGCTAGAAACCAGACCTCTGGACACTTGTCCTTGCTCCATGTCTTAAGTTAGCCATCTTTCAGGTTGCTAGATTACTAGACTACTTACTAGTTGAACAGGGAGGAATTGGAGCAGCTACTTTTACTTTGTATTTCATGTGGATAAATACATGGGGTGTTGCAGAAACTCACTAGAAAAAAAATGGACAAATAGGCTATTTGATTAAAATGGATGGACTCCTAATCTTTCATTTTTCCCCTTGCTAGTATGATTTATAGCAATTGGCTTAGATCGCAGTGGTGATGAACCTATGGCATGCAAAGTGCAGGGGGCATGCAGAGCCTTCTCTGCTAGCACATAAGCCAAACTGCCCCAGCAGCTGAGCATTCAGTAACAGGTTTTTTTTTTTTTTTCCAAAATAAAATCTCAGTATTCTGGTTTAATTGAAGGGTTATCACTCCGTGGTAACTAAGTGGGTTTGGGGTTGCAGTTTGAGCATTTGGTCTTTAAAACTTTCACCATCACTGATTTAGGAGGACTGAGGATAAGGAGTGTACTTCAAACTCTAGATATTTTCTTTCTAGCAGTCATAATAGCATTCGCGCAGGTGCACCATGTTCTTCCACTCTGAAGTGTTTGCATGCCATCTCCTGAGTCCGTATGGTCTATTTCTAGCAGGATGACAAAAACTCATGCACAATCATGAGGACATCATAAACTGCAGGTGATGTGTGGTACTAGAGACACATGATGTCACTGTCAGTGATGCCCTGAAGTTTGCTGGGAGAATAACCAAAAGAGTTGACTTTTGGTGCATTTTGAAGGATAGTGTGTTTTTGGATTGGATAACTGCACTGGCTTCAACATACTAAACCAATACCAAGTTTAATCACAGTAAGTGGCCTTTAGCTGATTATGGCAGATCCTATAGCCATTAACGGATAGATTACAAATTGCCGTGACAACCTACTGATGGGTTGGCTAAGATATTGCCAATTGTTTTCTATACTACGGTGACCCATGCAGCTCTCATTGGTCCTGGAGAAAAATGGTGATGGGATGGAAAATACAGATTAGAGATGAAAGCTGAGGTCACAGATCAAGTAGAACTCTCCTCTCTGTCTGTCTGTCTATCTGTCTGTCTGTCTGTCTATCTGTCTGTCTCTGTCTCTGTCACTGTCTCTGTCTCTGTCTCTGTCTCTCTCTCTCTCTCTCTCTCTCTCTCTCTCTCTCTCTTTCTCTCTTCCTCCCTTTCTCTCTGGATGACAGAAGAGGAACTGAGGAATCACCATGCAGGTGATTATTTATACATTTGATAAAGTTGTTATCACAAGACACAGGGTTGCCTAGTGATTAATGACTGGAATTGTCTTAGGCAAGATGTTTTTCTCAAGACTAGCTTGATTGTAGCGTGATTGCTTTTGCCCCAAGACATGTGACCAATTTCCAGCGCTCTCTCTTTTTTGCCCCACAAAATTGTCATCTGATCATGCTGGAGATCTCAAAACTTACTCTGGGGCTAGTAGCTAAAGCTGCCTGACTTGCACTTGTTTTGTCTTATCCTGCCTTGTTTTGTTTTGCTCAAATAGACTCTCCTAAAATGGAGCAAGGAATTTTCCTTTTCACACATTATCAGAATTTGAAGCTCAGAGTAACATAAAAACAAGAGTATTTAATTTTTAAAGTTAGAAGTCTATTGTAGCTCAGGAGTCTGAGTTATTTTCTGGGGTGTCACAGTGCTGGTCTCTGTTGTGTTCCTGAGTGTAACATGAAATAAAGACCCTCCCCTCCCATGCCAATTACTCTTGCTCATCTTCCAGAGTCATAGATGATACTATCATGAATGATTCTGGTAAGTTATGCAATACTTGTTGAAGTGTTTTCAAACTTATTTTGATATGAGAACATTTTCCTATCCCATGCATGAACCTCCTACCCTGTATTCTAACATTTATCCCATGAGTCTGATGACTTGTGGAAGAGGCACCATTAAACAAAAGCACTATACACTTGATCCCTCCACTCTAGTGGCACAAGAATAGCCTTCACTAGCTACAGATTCATGTGCAGAATGTGGGTCTGTTTAGTTTGAAGATTGATCTCTGTTAGTGCTGAGGGGTGGAGAGATGAGTAAGGTACCATATTTTGCTTTCAAGACAAAACACAATGCCTATTTGTGTATGAATTAAAGTTTATTATTCTGTATTATATGCTACAATTGAGAGAACAGTCCAGGTAGCTGGAAGGCACAGATCACCTGTGGTAACCCTGGAGGAGACATGGGGTGAGAATGGGATTCCCTGAAGTAACACAAATTGCACATACAATGCATAGTAGAGAATAATTTGATTTATGATAGTGCATGATCAAGAACTAGGTCATATAGCTCAAATGACACATTATATAGAAGTTTAGAAGTTAGCACAAATGTCAAGGGAGTACTTGGATATGGAAGTGTTCCTACTGAGCTAAGGGGGCACATTACTGGAATCCTAAGAGAAATAGGACTTCTTTAGTTATAGTAAACAGCTATAATTATCTGTAGTGATAATTACATTAGCCACATTGATGGATAATGAAGGAATTTCTCTGTAACATACATTGTACCAAACACACAATGTCTCGTCAGCCCCTCCCGGCATCCCTTTAAGGCAGCTGTCATGGCTGAGTTCTAAAGACAGAAATGAAGCCTTGAGTTCTCCAGAATTGCTCAAGGTCATGAGGAAAGGCTGGGGAATTCAATTAGACCTCATCCTGGCATCTGTGATCTTTATCATGATAATGCTTGCATTATTTGTATCCAACTGTGTCAGAGTCGTCTTTGAGCATCTTGCATTCTATGAAAGTTAAGTAATGCTCTTTATGCATAAAGTAGATTTTGAGGTAGCGTGCTTAACTATGCTTCATTCCCTTTGGGTTCCTAATACATAGTATTCGATGAGAAAATGTATAAAATGTTCCATATGAATTCCGATAAGGACATTGTGGGATATGACAACAAAAGAAATTACTTTGTGTTCAACGTTTGTCATACTTATAAAGTCCGAGTTGCTATGGCATATCTGAAAAATGAGCTTTAAATCTAGACTTCAGAATTTGTCTCCATAAAGAAGAGTACATTGAGGAATGAGAAAAATGAGTATGTACTTAAAAGCATTCTTCAGTTTGGATCAAACTATTGTGAAATCGGTGTATTGATATTTGTTGATTTCTTATCCTGGAGAAATCTAAGTGGTGCGTACACTTGGATTGTTTTCTGTCTCTAAATTTGCTTGACAAAGGAAATGTCTGTTTCATCTTGTGTCTCTGTTTGAAAGAAACTTGATTGGGATCTTTTTTTTTATGTTAAGAAATGTTTTTAAATTTTATACCTCACTGCTTCCTCAAAAGTATTTTTTAAAGTTTTTGTGATTCTCACAAAGGTTAAACATATATTTTTTTCTAAAATTCTTATGCCACATTTGGGCCTGGATGTACTAATGTTGTTTGGATCTTTCATAAGGAGACATAGGGCAGACATGGTTGAAGCATTCTCCATGAATATGGGAAAAACAAGCATGTGAATTGCCTTTTAATACTGCATAGAAGTCATACATCAGCAGTGCCTACAAGACATTGCTGTAGGGGGTGGGTCTTAGATTGTCTCCAGAGTTTGTTTTCTTATCAGTATTAGATTCTGACAATACATAAACAGAACCTTCTTGCTGCCTTTAACCTAACTTGGGGCTTCTTTCTCAGGATTGTGGTCCTGTTAAGGGTACAGTTTTCTTTCCAACCAGGGATTCTGGGATCAGCTCTGTGGTGTGCAGCTTTGTAGCATCTCATTGTCATTTCCAATGCATCTCCAGCCATTGATTTGGCAGACAGCTACCAAATGAACATCTCTGGCTTCCCTAGCCTTCAGACTCTCCATGATTCTGAGATGCTTTCACTTTGCTTTTACCTTTCCTCCATTTATCTTGTCCTGGAGGCTTAAGTGTCCACTTGGATCATCCTTCTAGTCACCTGGCTTCTTAGGTATTTGATTTTCTCATTTTAAGACCATTCTACCCGAGACTTTCAGTCTGCTTTCTACTATGTAAACTGTTGACCAGAATTGCTAACTAATCATAACTATTTTGTCTGGCTCCCTCTTCCCTCCTCCATTGTTTGATCATGGTCAGCTTCTTTTCCAGTTCTCAGTACTTGACCCCAACTCCTGCCACAAGAGTTGAGGCCACCCTGTGGACAGTGCTTTTGCTTTCCTGACACTAAATCTCTAGAGTTGTTCTTCTTTCCTTTTTCATACTTACTTCCCCCTTCTCCAGGACTTTACAGGGACTATAGGTTGTCTTTCTCTTGCAAATTGTTTTTGAAGCCAATATCCTTCCATCAGCATGCCACTTTATATTTTTAAAAAAGCAAAAATAATCCCTTTACCCAAAATCCCTTTCCTAACATTATATCCCCCTCCACTCTTATTTCCTCCATAATCTGCCATTTTTAAGAGATTTCTTAATTTCCTACCTCCATTTCCTTACCCAATACTTCTGAACTCACTTCAAAACTAATGATAAGCATAGTAAGCATTATATTGCCAGGTGATAAAATAACCAGTACATATCATGTTTCTCATCCTAAGGGCCGTTTTTCATTTCCCCGTGACTTGACTTCTCATTTCTTGGCATTGGCTCTCACTCCCATCTCACCTTCCTGCTTGTTTCTTGACATGACTCTTGCTGATATTTCTCAAAAATCTTTGTCTACCCTCTTTATAACATTAAATACTAAGAACTAGTCAAGGTTTAATATTTAGCACTAATATTTTTCACTCTTATATTCATTTTATTTAATAGTTTCTGTCTAGGTTATGTCATCCAAACCCACAGTTCTGTTTATTCATGACCATTCAGATAAACCTTTAACTTCACTTCTAAAACAAAGATCTGACTGTATATCATCTCTGCTTGATTGCTTTTAGGTACCTTGATCTCAGCACAACCAAAATGTTTAGTTTAGTCCCATTTCATTTTCTTCTACCTTAGTTATAAACACCTGCATCCATCTAACTCATTAGTTCAGAAACCCAGAAGCCAAACTTTACTTTTTCTGAGTGGAATATTTAATCTCTCAACAAATGCTCTCCACTTGCAAGTCTTCATGTCTCTTTCTTCTTCCACAACATTAATCTAAGTGGCTATCATGTTTTGCTTGTCTTTGCTGTGTAGTCTGTCAAATCTTTTCAGGGTGGAAATTGACTGTGCTTCCTGTTTCCTCTCAGGTTGAAGACCAAAATATTTAGTGCGGCCCTTATGTTTATTCATGGACTACTTGACTGATTCATTTTTTTAGAAAAGTATTCAATGAAAACACTTTTCATACTATCATAGAGACAGTGATACCATAGATACAGGGATGAACAAAACCAAGCTCTTGCCCTCATGGAACAATGGAATATCTGTGCAACAGTTGAAGAGATCAATGACTGAAGCATAAAAAGTATAATAAGCTTTAAGAAAAGGGGGCCTAGTTTTTAACCAGGAGAAGTATAAAGCACAGGGCACTCTTCCTGCTCCTGCCTTTCCTTGCCCAGCCAGCTCCTTTCTTTATTTGCTCCATATTTGACTGTCCTTCAGGTCTTTGCTTCAGGATCACCACCCACCTCTAGCACTTTCATGACCTGCCTCCATTTTAGCCCTCATGAAGGCACAAATGTCTCTTTTCTCAGCTTCTACAGCCCACCCACCCATTTATATTCTTACCCTTTGAAGATGACATGATGTTTAGAGATAAGGATGTGTGACGTGCTGTGAAAAAAAAAAAAAAAGGGAGACATCATTTAGAGTATAAGGAGCCAGATCCATAATAGCTATTAAACAGTTGTAGAATGTTCACCCTATCTGCCCCAAAACTAGCATGTTCCTATCATCTGGAAAATTCTAGCATAAATAAGTTGTTCTGACCTCTTGCTGATGTAGCCATTTTTTTGTTTTTAAACAGAATCTTACTATGTTTCCCAGCTTGGCCTGGAACTCAGAATTTTCTGATTCAGCCTCACAATTGCTGGGTATACATCAGCACATCTAGCTTAGGTGGCCACTTTTTCATTACTATTGGCCTTCACAAGTCAAAAGAGAACAAACATATGTGATCCCCTTATAAAGTAAGAAACTGGTGTTTGGCTTATCACCTTCTGGATGCTTAATAAACATGAGTTTATTCCTGAAAGAGAAGACAGGTGTTCCCAAGTACGGTCAGGTATGCCACCAGTAGCAAACTTCTCTAGTCTCATCAGCAGTTTCTTCAGGTTAAAACTCACTCTGGTCCCAAGATTTGCTTTTATAACATTCATTCAGGGGAGAAAAAAAATGATTCAAGACTAAACCTAAAGGTAATTTTACACTGAACAAAAAGAACAGGCAAATGATTAAAAAGCAGCTTACCTAAAGACTGCGTTCATTGGAGGGGTCTCAACGTGATAGATTTTTATTCAGTTTAATATCTGTGTAGCTATTTAGTTCTTGAATGGTATGATCAAAATTTATTTTGCATTGAATCTGTAAAGAGTTTAACTTATGATGAAAAGTCAGCTTGTCTTGCCGGTTTCATCCCAGGAATCTATTTTTGCCTTAGATGAAATAGCATACAGGGAATTATTTTCCTCTTCTTCTTAGAAGCCTTGGGGTTGAGTGACAAAGCAGACGTAGGAAATACATGGAAGAGCTCACTGTTGTCTGGGGAGGGCAGCACCTGAGGGTGGCAGCGCCGGCCACTAGGAGCCCAGCTCTTGTCTCTACTTTATTCTGAGCTTTAGCATCCATGCTGCTCAGGTGACAACAGTAGAAATAATGTATCAAGTCTACAGAGCCAGTGGGAAGAATTTTATACTGTTTATTTCAAGAAGGAACCCTAGTTGCAGTTATTTTAAACTGTAGTTATGATTTGAGTAGATGCTCCTATTATTACATGTTTTTGGCATGCAAAACTCTGCTGAAACCTTGCTACTCATTTAATCCCATTTGATCTTTCAATGATTCCACACACATTCTTACACTTTCCAAGGCCTAGAGATGTTAAATAATGACTTTTCCTGATCCATAGGAAAGGAATTGGCAGCACCAAGACTTACACCCATGTCTGTGTGACTCAAAAGTTGCTGTTGTTTTTCACTAAGGAAGCCCAGGTTCTACAAAAGCAAGTCTGAACCACCCTTGGTCAGCACCATTTCCAACCACTGACCTGTCCCAGGGTACACTCCATTGTGGTTCATGTAGCTCTGTGAAGCTGTGACAGAGGAAGTGATACAGCTTTCTGCTTTCCGTGTGGGGGTTATGGACAGCTTAAGGAAGGAAGACATACAAGAGAGAGAAAATATGTTGAGAGTGAAATACAATATTGAATGCTGCCAATAATCGTGTATAAAGATACCATTATGTATATAACATGTAGTGAACACTGATATAAGACCAGTAATTTATGATTAGTACAGATTAATCAGATGGCATTTCATAAAAAGAAACACATCACGTAAAATCAGTATGGATAGTTTAAGATCTTATTTGATGTAAAAATTTCAGAACAAAATGTGGAGTGTTTAGTTTATTCTATAGTTGATTTGCTTCCTCTTTCACCTCTCTCTTCCATTCTTCCCTCCCATCTTTCCTTCTTCCCTCCCTCCCTTCTTCCCTTTTTCCCTTCTTCCTTCCTTCCCTGACTCCCTCACTCCCTCACTCCCTCCCTCACTCTCTCTCCTCCTTTCTCTTAGACTTCTATCATAATTCCAATATCAAAATGTAACTGAAGGCAAGTAGCGATAACCACAAGGTGGCAGAGATACCAACTGAATTCCCTATGAGCAAGGTGTAAAGCCTCCCTCTTAGCAGCAGGATGTTTTCCAGGGCATCCTACATAATACTGATCTGGCACTTTTTAGCCTTACATAGCTGAGATCTATAGAAGAAGCTTTTTGATTAGGCAAGGTTACCTCCAAATCATTGCCAGAGCAGAAGTCTACCCCCAGCTCCTAATGAAGATTTGGGAGAGGAGAAAAATGACTGCTGAATAATAGGCAGCTTTGTACTGACCAAGATACTTCTCATGTATCTTGAAAAGAGCATCTTAGGATATCTAAAACAGTAGAATACTCCTTTTATGATGGTTGGTTTGACTTGCTTAGGCTGAGGCATGCAAAGATAGCTGATAACAAATTATTCTACTGGGCTTTCCAAGAGTATTTTCTTTTTTTTAATTTAAGAGCCTTTATTACTGAGCTCAGGGCTGCCAGTCATTTCTCATGCAGAAGACTGATTGGCCCCTAAGCCGGGAGGCCAGGAGCTTTTAAAGCAAATGTCACATGACTAAGGGATCTTTCACAGTTTGGCAATATGTATAACTTGCTCATGTGGGGGTTGTTGAATAAGCTGTTTTTATGAGATACTTCTTACAGGCACTATGTTTATAGGAATTAGATTAGGAAGGGGAGGGAGACAGTTACTCATTGCTAAATAGCCTTGAACACAGGGTGAGAACACATTTCTTAAAGGAGATAACAGGAAGCACAAGGGAAGTTAATATTTTTCCATAGTTACAGCCCAAAATTCAGTTGACTTCTTACATTCCTCACTGGTTTTATCAGGGTTTCTTTCTGAAAGAGATTAGCATTTGAATTGGTGGCCTGAGTAAAGCAGATAGGGTGGCATCACCTAGTTCACTGAGGTCCTCAAAAGAAAGCATCTACAGAGGAAGAGTGGATTTGCTTCTTGTTTCAGTGGGACATCCATCTGCTCCGCCCTTGGACATTGGCACTCCTGATTCTGGAGTCTTCAAAGCAGGACTAAATTATGACCCTGGCTCTCCACTCACAACAGCAGGCTGTGGGCCTCTTCAGTGCCCACAGAAACTCATGAGTAAATTCTCATGTAAATCACTGTCTCCCTCTGTCTCTGTCTCTCTGTCTGTCTTTCTCTATCTTTCTGACTGTCTCTGTCTTTATCCTCTTCCCTTCTTTCCCTCTTTCTTTCTTGATTCTATCGGTGTGTGGGTGTGTTTTCTATTTCTTTAGAGATCCCTGACTAATAAGATTATAAAACCAACTTGCAGACAAGATCAGCTAGAGTTCAGAGCTGCTTTTTCCAGGCCTGCGTGCTTTTAGAAAATCCAGTGTTTTCTCCCATATCACCACCCTCCATGGTTTATTTTTTCTTACCAAACTTATGAGATGATTTGTCTGATATAAAGCATCTGATTTATTAGTGTACATTTCACCTAGGGCTACTATGTCCAGGCTCCATGCTAAGCATTTTTATCGAGGTTACTCAAGGACAGGTTTCTTCTTAGGCTCAAGTAGACAAGGGAAACTGAAGGTTAGCAATTCTTAGTAGCTTTTCCAAATATCCAAGTCTGACCTCAACATCCCAGATTTTACAGTAAAAATGAATAAACTCCCACTGGACAGATAATTAGGGTGCCTGCTGTGTGCAAGATGCTGCAGACCCTGGTGGTATCTGAGGAAAGGAAAATAGAATTCCTGCTTGTGGGATATCTTTGGGAAAGTGGAGAACTATAATCAAATAAACAAAAAATGTATTATCAGAGAATGAAAGTTATATGACAACTTAGCCCCCTAGTCATAGAGGCATGAGTGTATAAGTCCAGAAAATAGACTAGAAAGATGGCTATCAAGCCGGGCATGGTGGCCCACTCCTGTAATCCCAGCACTTGGGAGGCTGAGGCAGGAGGATTAGTGTGAATTTGAGACTAGCCTGGGCTACAAAAGTGAGCTCTAGGCCAGCCTGAACTGCATAGCGAGATCCTGTCTCAAAAAGACAAAAGAAAAAGAAAGAAAGAAAGAAAGAAAGAAAGAAAGAAAGAAAGAAAGAAAGAAAGATGCATATCAGCATATCATAAGGTTGATTATCTCCACATGGTCGGATTTTTCTTTTTCTTTCTTTCAGGAGATTGAATCCAGGGGCTTCACACTGAGCTACATCCCCAACTGTTTTATTTTTCCACTTTGGGACAGTGTCACTTTAATTTGCTAACTTGCTCAGGCAGGGCTCAAACTTGAGGTGTTCCTGTCTTAGCCTTTCAGAGTGCTAAATTACAACTGTGTGTCACCATACCTGGCTTTGTTATCTATTACCTTTAAAAAACTTCAAATATTTAACAGCCTTGTATCACTGATATATTAGCTACAATGGCATTAAAAAGAAAATTTAATCTTAAAACATTCTGACCATGTGGTTTAGGCAGTCTTCTCATATACTGTTTTATTTCAGTTCTTTGTATTAGAAAAGAACAGTGTTTCCCCCCACCCCATCTGTCCCAGTGTATGAAATACTCCATTCCAGGAAACTTGTGGGCCTTCTCTGATCCAAGCTTTTCTGAGTTTATGCATGTCAGGGTTTCTCAGAGTTGGTTGCTCATTTGAATTTCTGGAGGAATAAGGGCAATACCCTTAGCCTTACTACAGCAGAAGCCCTAGTCTAGATTCTGGGCCTCTCCATAGGAAATCCCTCAGGTAACTATCATGCATCCAGGCTGGGAGAGCCTAGGGCACTGAGCACTGCTCTAACTCCTCAGAGCCCCAGGCCCATTTCTTGAGAGCAGCCAGGGCAGAGCCCTCAGGGCATTCTCAGCCCCTGCCTTCTTTCCTGTGTCACACTGAATTTGCGATAGGCTAGAGCAGGTGGCTAGGGACCCATAGAGTTAGCAAATCCTGGGACCTCCAGTGCCTGGCTCCCCCAGACCCTTCCTCCTGACCTACTTACTCTGAGTTCACAATGGGAGGGTCTAGGGACTGGAGACAACAGAACACCTAACAAAGGCAGAGCACTGTGCAAGTGAAGGTGAAGGACAACCTCCAGCCCCTCCAGGCTCACCAGTACAGAGCATAGCATGCACTGTGTCAGCTTTGCACTCTTGCCCTGCTGCCTGCTCGGGCTGAAACACTCTGTGATGCCAACTCTCTCTTTTCTGAGGGCTGAATTTCTCTCCCTGGAGCTCTCTGCCCTCCCACACACTTCTCGGAGTGAATCCCTCATCCCCATCCGGTAGCACCCTCAGGAATTTGTTAACACCATTAACTTGGCACTTAGCACATTTTATTGCTGGGAAAAGTTGTCTACCTCTCAGACCAGCCTGGGAATCCTCAAAGACAGCACCGTGTCCTGACTCATTATACACAGCAGCCTCTGCACTTCCCAAGATGACTGATGCCTGGTGAGTCATAAGCTCAGGCACTGGATTTCTATAGAACTGGGTTCAAACCCAGCTCTGTTCCTCTTGGTTGATTACGTGGGAAACCCTGCTGCTTGTGGCCACTCCCACCAGGAACAGGCTAGAAATAGAGAATCTGAGGAACTGCACTACAGGGTCTGCATTCAGCAAGGTCTTCAGTGATTCAGAGGTCCCCGAGAAGCTTCAGTGGTCTGTTTGATTCTTAAGTGGCTCAGCTTCAGCGGTCTGTTTGATTCTTAAGTGGCTCAGCTATGAAATGGAGATAACTACTAATTGACAGCACTGTGAGGATTGAAGGAGATTTCGCTTGAAGTATCCACTGCAGGACAGAGCACACTGGAGCAATTGAATATGTCCCTAGGAGGGAACAGGTCTGCAGTAGCCCACATTATGGGGCTTATGGCCTGCTCCAGTGAGCCCTGGGGCTCTGAGGTAAGTAGAGTTAGCAGTCTCTCTACAGAGGAGATGAAGGGATGAAACAGCAGCCTCACTGTGGCTAAAAGTTTGGTAGAGGTTGTGGTCTCTGTTCTGTTGGTGAAGATGTCTTGACCCTGCAGAGAGCAAGTGTATTCTGACCTGTAATGCTTGGATTTCTTGAGCCAACCTAGCCTGCAAGGGAGGGAAGGGTGGCTACCATCTAGATTTCCCTCACATTATGGAGCTCATTGTTTGAATTGGTGAAATTTTCTTTTAAGATCTCAGAATTTCAGGTAGTTACAGTACAACAAAACTGTGGAGCAAGACGGTAGAGGCTGTTTTCAAAATTCCATCCAACACATGACCATACCATGTATGTGGGAACTGCTTTGGGATGTATAATTTCATTTTATATTTATTGAGAGTCATAAAATGTACCCCAGGATTAGTTTGCTGGGTGGGGTGGTTGGTTAGAGGAATATTACTACTACAGCAACATAACTGGGACAGTATTGTCCCCATACATTAGGATCTTTCCCCACAGAACCCCTGACTTCATTGTAACTGCTGGAGGCAGAGCCCTGTGTCTGCCTGGCCTGCAGGCCTCGCGCTCTGGGGAAGATGCAGCACCGAGCCACCTATCTGCCAGTACTCAATCTGCTGTCATCAGATCTAGCCTGCCCTTGAGAGCAGATCACCAACAGGGATGACACTAATTCAATAACACCAGCTTTAATTTTGAACCTTCAGTGATTGCTCCCATGCAAATTACAGTAAGGTTGCTCCCTATCCACTCTCTGGAACATGATGGAAAAACTTTGCCCAGAAAGCAAGGAGAAACCCTAAGAAGTTCACATACATCCTAGCAAAAGACATGAATGTGCTTCAGTGGTGTGGCCTGAGCACTGGAAGTCAGGAACTCTGGGTCAGGAATTTATGGCAGGACTGGGGCCAATTGTCAAAGCCGCACCATGCTGTTTTCTTATTAGATGGTATAGAATCTGTGCCACAATAGAGACCTCGGTTTCTAGTAAGGCAGCAAGTTAGGAGTAGGAAGCCAAAAGATACTGTCCCATTTCTTCTTTCTTAATAGTTCACAATGGAAATAATTTCAATACACAAAACCTTGTCCAAACCATAGCAAAGAGGTAGCAAAGGAAGTGTGATTAAGTTCTAATATGTACTGGCCTGTGCACTCTCGGCTGACATCCACCACTTAATGTTAGTGAATAATACCAGCAGAACTGCATGTAGTGAAGAGTCACACCACGAGCAGGCTTTGGGTAGAACTCACAAGTCTGTAGCATAGGACTATTCTTGTTCTAAATTTTCAGTTAAATAAATTGAATCTGAAAGAGTTACATTCCCGAGGTCTTTTATGAATAGCAAGCTAACGAAGAGCAATACCAGACCAGTCTGGCTGGTAGTCAGATTTGCAAATTCAAATTTAAATTCTATCTTCTAAAGTGTACTCGTTTCCCAGTAGCCTCTCTGACCTCTTAGGCCAACATTTGTACATAGCACAAATTTTAGATCTTAGACACTGTAACGCTCATCATATTACAAAAAGACACTGAATCAACCGCCTTTCTCTTGCTAGGACATACAGTTTCAACAAGAAAAGGTGTATTTGTATTTGTGGATCTCTTTTTTTTTTTTTTTGTACCAGGAATTAAACTCAGGACCTTTCACTTGCCAGAAAGGCGCCATGCTGCTCTGCTTCATCCCCAGATGTTATTTGGTTTATGATTTCAGAGGTTTCTGCTCCAAGACAAAAACAGCATGGCAGAAAGGCGTAATAACAAACCTGCCCCCATCATGGCAGTGAGGAAGAAGAACAAGGGAAAGAGTCCAGGAAATGAAGCACTCTTCCAAGGCAGGCCTCACTATCTATTTCTTCCAATTGAGCTGCGTCCCCTATTATCTCACTTAGCTATCAGTAGGTTAGTACAGTGATGAGATTAGTTCCTCATAGCCCAGTCATCTCTGTAGTCCTCTTTTAGTCTAATGAAGTTGACAATCAAGATTAAGTGTCATAGGCTGGGGAAATAGTTCAGCAGCATAAGCACCTGCCTGACAAGTGCAAGAGCCTGAGTTCAGTCCCTGGTTTAAAAAAAAAAAAAAAAAAA